>JAOVYW010000966.1:13439-49995 GCA_025775045.1 Hiodon tergisus | reverse complement strand
TCATGTCAATAGCACCTTTGGAAATATATTTACTGAGAAAAATGGTGACGTGTTCAATACTTATTTCACCCACTGTAAAGCCTTAATTTCAAATAATTATGGTTCCACATGTCATTCGTATAGTTGCGCTTTAAATTTTTTTGTATTTTGTAAAGAAACCATTGGATTTTTTAACATGTATTTCTGTCGGTTGTTGTTCACTAGCTTTTTCAAGTTTTAGTTCTAGTACTGGCCTAAGTATTTATCTAGTACTCTGTATGTGATATAAATGAAAGCTCAGTTTCTTTTGACTGTGGTATCTGTCAATCAAGTACATTGCTGCACTCTGTAAATAGGTTGGAAGACCCTGGTATTGATGTAAAGTTTGATTGCCCGTACAGCTTACAGACACCTAGAGTAAATACATCTCAGAGGCTTGAGCACAAATAAAAAAAGTAAATAAAAGTGTTTTTTTCTTTTTCTTCAAAAACAATCCAAATAAATAAACATCTGGACTAAATATGTTTCATTCGTATATATGGTTATTTCTAGTACAGCCTGGGGACATTACCAAAGACAAAGCCAGTTTGCAGGTACCATTTCCTAGAGGGAATATTTTTTTTAAATGGAAACCCCAGATTAAATCATTCACCCCAGTGGAAGTCAGGAAAAAGCATCAAAGTAGAACCAATTTTAATTGTTGTAAATAAGCATTGCTATTGTAGGAGTGAGCGATAAATATACCAAAATTTAATTCCTTATTAATGAAACGGAGGAATGCAAACAAATTAATCCACCCTACACAAAAAGGAGTTTTACGAACGTACGTCTATTTTAAAAATGTATTTCAAACCTCTATTGCTACTCTTATAGCAGGAATCACATGTGATGCCCTAGCTATAATAAGGAGCAAATGACGGAGAGTACTGTCCAAAACCGAGAAAACAAATTAGTTGTCTCATTTCAGCACTAAGCACTTAACTCTGGAAACACAACTCTGCTGTGGATACGTGACTCCCTATTAACTCCCCGCAGCGTCCTTGTCTAGTAATCTGGAACATGTCCCACCCCCAACAATACAAAATCCATAACCATATAGTAGTGTAGCAGCCGCAAGAGCAAACCAGACATTTAATTGTTTTAGTTTGATTCTATTTAAATAGGGGTGGAGTGGAGGGAAGTGCGACTTCCCAGCCTAATTATTTATTTTAGTCAGGCTCTCACCCCCCTGCCTGGGGATACCTCCCCAGGACGTTTTTTGCTTTGGTCTGCTTTGCAGACATCCACCTGCCCCAATGCACACCATTATTGACACAGGATCCAAAGTCATCCCCATAAGTCCAGTCTACAACAACACTTCCATTTCTTTATAACTCACCACGTTCACAGGCCCTACTGAAAAGCAGAACTGCTTCTCAAGAAAGGAAGTACATGTGTGAATTATAGTCACAACAAACACTCTGATGCAGGTGGGGAAAGGAAGGGATGGTGGCTAGCTGGTTGGGTCCAGGCCCAACACTCCTACTGGCGGAGCCTTCCTCCTGTCCTCAAGAAGACTTATTCTCCCAATATGATCCTCTGTAGGTCCTTTTTGAGGCCTCTGCCTTGGACAAACCACTGCCTGTGATCCTTGAACTCCAGTTACGACTAGATCGGGACCTGACAGCCCCAGGATTAAGAGGAGAATGAGAAGAAAGTTCTCTGTCTGAGGCAGGAACTCCATGGGGCAGAATCTGCCAGCAGGGTCCCTGGGGCCTCCAACACTGTCACTGTCTGCTTTCCAGGCCCTTCTAGAGATGGAGCTACCATCTGCACCTTATGCTGTTACATATGCTGCCCTGCAGGCTTGAGACAAACTGCTGGTTTCGGGCGAACCTCTGCCCGCCAGTTTGCAAGGTGGTGCACTTTTGACACCCTAGGGGAGCCCAACATTCTCACAGCCCTGCCCTGAGGCCAGGGAGTCCAAGGGTTCTGCCAGTTCAGAAAATAATCCAGTTCATCAGCCACCCCCACCCTGCCTGATAGCTGTGGTCCACCGCTGCCAACCTCCCATGGAACCTGAGAGGCTGCTGCCCCTTCATGTTCACGGCAAAGGCATGGGAGACCTCCTCTTTTTGGATTCTGGCTGGAAAAGGAGCAAGAGGGCCTTCTTGCCTACCTCAGTTGAAGACTGAGACAGAAAGACTATATTATCCAGGAGAGTTTCAGCCTCCCCATTGACTAGGCACATTATGAGGAAGGAGTGTAGGATTTAGCCTCTGGGATATGTCCAGACTGGTAGGCAGCCCGTGGGGCCACACCCACAGCCAAGACCTTACTTTATTCATCATTATTTTCATGTATTTTAGAAAAATAACCACTTCTTCATTTAAATCTTCATTTAAAACTCAATTATTTATTACGATATATAACTGAATAACAAACGCCATAACATGTTTATGTAACAAAAACCATGTTATGCATTCCAATATACCTCTTTCCCCACCATGGTCGTATGCTTTTATTTGACGATCAGTAGCTCATCTGTGACCATGCACAAGATGTCAGCCTCAATCTGCATCTGATATCAACAAGCTTCGTGATGCACCCATGACACTGTCATGCTGTTTAGTTCATGTAAATAGCTATTATCTAAATACAAGGAAGAACCTGACACCAGATTTACAACATCTGGACTACTTACCTCAGTATAAACAGTGTTAATGCGTTTATGATTGTATTCCAGTTAGTCTAATTCTGTCAAAGAGATTAGTGTTTGCAGAATCTGCAGAATTTGCAGAATGACTGGAGGTTACAATGGCTTTAAAATGTAGGACACCTTGGAGTTGATGACGACAGTCTTTACAGTCCTCTGTCAGAGGACTCATGCACACTGTAGCTATGAATCCTGCCAACACATATGGTAGAGTGAGGAAGTACAACTAGTCTCCTATCCAAGTCGCATTCATCTCTTTCATCTCTCACACTCTGCAGGCTACACAGCTCACACGAGAAACCCAGCATCTATTTGAGGAGAGGCACGTCCCTCTCAATTGCAATGTCAGCCTGCAAGCGCCCTGTAAGCTGATAGGAGATGCTTTTCAGTGACACGCAAGCGGTTCTCTGGAAATTGTGCAACGCCACCAGGCTCTCCCTGCCAGAATCAGCAAATGACGTAAACTGTATTTAAAACAGGCAAATTCCAGCTAATTTTGCTCTGTCTGGGTTTGGATGTGAGCCTTCACCAACTGAGCCCCTTGGGAGGCCAAGAATTCTACAGATTTTGATGAGCAGACAGAGACCTGATAGCAAGTGAAACCAAAGAAACAGCGTGAAAAATTTAAACGGTTTGAAATGAGATTGAGTAAGGAGAAGATATATTTCATTCAGGGCTGTTAATGTTATTCTTCACTTATAAGCAATAGTAAGCCTACTTGTGCTTTTGTGGCACTTTGGATAGAGGCAGATTTTCATGTACACATTTTTATTTTCAATTCTTTGAAATACATATATGTCAATACATCTTCAATTATGTTGAGTGTCTAAGTGGGCCCTGGTGGGAATCAAATCTCACACAAGAAACTAATGACAAACAAGGGATGATGAACCAAACTAATTACCCTTCTAGGGTCAAAACCTTAGAATTTGGCCAAAAGGGATAATCGTTGGCAACCTAATGGTATTTTAGTTTAGTGTAAAGATAAACTACACAACACTTTGTTGGCAGGTGTTTGCTGGTGGCGAAGAGCAGAGAGAGTGGGAAGAAAGTAAACATCAAACAGTAACCAAAAAGCTGCATGCTACATGGTGAAAAAACTAATCTAAAACAGGGAAAGTACCCCTTGATGGTATATCCCTCTTCCACCATCCTCCTGTCTAACCAGAATCTAAAAGAAAATAAACAGACAAAATCTGAATCTAAACCATGTCCTCATAAAACTGGAAACAGGACTCAAAACCAGTCAAATAAATCTCTCTACAAAGCCATCATCGTTTAAGGACTCTGCCTACCAAACAGTTAGTCAATTGTTAGTAGGATATACAGGGATCATAACAATACGAAAATAGTATATCAGAGGAAGTGGCAGGAAGAGGATAGAAAGAACTTCTACCAGGCTGCATGGCCCTCCATGAAGTAGCATGTAGAACTGGAAATTGTTGAAAGCATCCAGAGACCAGACAGGTGTTCCCATCAAATCTATCCAGAGTGGATGTGTAGATGCCCAGCACAGTAAAAGTAAAGTATCACAGCTCTGGCATTTGTTGCCTCCCGAGTGGCTCAGTCAGTTAAGACGCACACATGAGTGCAGAACGAGCCCTCTAAGTTCCCCTGTTCCAAGGGAAAATCCGCCACCCTGGCAAAAGATAGGAGGTTAGTCAGGTCCCCTTCCCCAGCAAGCAGGCGCGTGACCACGGCCTGGGTCAACCACTCCTCCCAAGGAAGGCCCCTCCCCTGGATCGTCCTCCGGGTCCCCAGCAGCGACCACCTGCACCCTCACCTTCCTTATCCACTTTCCCCGCGTCCTGCCTGCACGGACCTCCCGCAAAAGTACACCAAAGCCCACTCAATCATGACCTAGAACCAGCGGGTAGGGGCTGCGGGGACTAACCCCAGCCACCAGGCAATGCTTTTGCCCCCTTAAAACAAAAGACACCTGCGGGTCACCGTGCATACACCGGAACCCCACCACCTTGCCCTTAACCAATGCCTCAGGCGGAACCAGACGCTGAGTCCAGGAGCGCCTGGACTGTATCCCCCTGTACACTCACCGGTACCAGGTAGTGCTCCCTCTCAATACCTGCATGTTCTAGGTGTTCACATGTATTCTCACTGTTTTCTACTCTGGCTTCCATATTGGCACCATAGGACTACCCATGCTCTTGTTTTCTCCACCTTTTCAACCATGCCAAGCATTTACATTCTCATCAGTCCACACCTTTTCTCTAAGTATTACAGGAAACTTGAGAGGAGCTATTAAAATCCATAAACAAGTATAGTGTTGGAGGTTTGTTGTGCGCAACAAGTGGACTTATTACAACTGACAGAGTCCACTGCCCCTCTAAATTATTAAGCAATTAATCAAGCAGCACCCCACTGCTGCTTTATATTTTTACTTTGTGATATTTCCTTTTATATTTGTTGACATCAAATATATACCTTTTGGATTAAAAAACGTCCCTGCTTTTGAAGTTGGTTCCATCTTTTACTTGCATTGGTTTCTTCTGTGTCTTAATTCAAGACATGCGCTTGCTTGCATGATGGTTATTCTTTCCAAATTCTTGCATAAACCTCCATAGTCATGTGATCTCGCAGTATTTACAGTCTTGCACCGTATTTTCATATTTTTTCATTCATTCAATCTGGTTCGAACCTTGTTCGAAACAGTTTCCTATCTTTCCTGTCTGTGCCTCACTAGCCTTTGAAGCATGGTAAATAGTTATTACTTATAATCTTATTTAGATTTCAAGTCTGTTAAAAACTGATCTATTATCTAAAAGTATTCGTTTACCGAAAAAAATGTTAAATTAAATTTTTTATTATTTTAGTTCAGTTCTCTTTCACTCCCATGCGTCAAAAACTGTTTGACGATAATGCAATATCTCATGCTTCAGTCCAAATAGGTAATTTCACAGTTTTCAAACAATTGGTTTGCCCTGAGTTGGAGAGTGGAAGCAAGGTCCTCAAAAACAGAAAATATCGAAAATAGCAATCCATCATTTCACATTCTTAAACAGGGAACATGGGTTAGTCTGACGGGCTATTGTGTAATATAAGCCTTACCATATAGTCATATTTATAATTAAAATATTTAAATATTATAATATATATAAGTATATTTTTAAACCCCTTTTGCTCAACCATAACTTACGTCAAAATAAGAAAAACACATTGGACATGCCTCCACCTGCCTAATGTCATTAAAAGTGCTGGCATTTACATATAATGTTTTGATCATGAGTGCTTCAGCCCCAAAAAACTTCCAAAAATGTACAGCATTGGTCTTTTTCTGATACTGTCTTTATCACGGAGGGTTACATTTTAATTTAAAGTTTTTTCTCCGTTTCTTCCAGTTGCCTGTGATGCTGTCGATCAATTTCAGGGGTTCCTGGTATCAAAAAATTATCAGCTGCTTTATCGATACTAGCCATCTAGACAATAAAAAAGCCCATGCGGAATAGGTAGACATGTGTGATAGCAACTAACAACCTTAAAACAATTTCTTTCATGGACAATATTAACTTAGCAACAAAATATGACCATTAGCTTTTTTTGAATAATTTCCAATCGCCCAGTCCCTTCAAACATATCCAGATATTATTAAGATATTATTACAATTTTTTAAAATAGAAACATAGTACATAGTATGGTTTAGGGTGATCTTGTGAACCAAGAACCTGAATCAACATTATTATTGGGATCTGCAGTTGTTATTCTGATTTTCCCTGAGCTTGGGGATCGCCATCTGCTTGTATTGGGTCTCTTACAAAAGCAGCAAGAGTTCATTAGCCTTTCCCCTGGGGTGTCCTTTCAGTGCTGCCACATCCCCTGTGCAGGCAGACTATTTGTAAACAGGTGGGTGTTACAAGATTGAACTTTATGCTTGAATAATGTGTACGCTTCAGCAGTATTTCTCTCAGTCACCGAAGTGCATTGCATTTGGCTAATAGTTTAAACTTGGATACTTGGGTTGGGGTGTGATCCTCATCTCAGTATCTGCCTGTTGGTTTAATTAATATATTGAAGGAGTGGAGGTTTTATATTGCCTTTATTAGAAAGAGTATTACTTTACACTGTTTAATTTGACTTTAAAACAAGAAAAAAATCATATGAAGTGTAAAACTTGGTGTAATAATTGATAAGAAGTTCATATTTTTAGTTCATGAAGTGGTTTCTGGTGATGAAAAAAATTATTCTTAAGGAATTCATTAATATAATTAATAATATTATTAAATTATAATTAGACATTACAATGACATTAGTCTTTCCCTGTTCTGTCCAATGATCTATCCCTTCTCTGTTGATTCCCTTCTATCATTTACCTCTGCTTGGTCCTGTGGTCACTCACACACACATATACTCAATGTCAAAATGCTCAAAGTTTTTGCAACCTTGCTAGCCTCACAGAAGCTCCCAGCCCACTCCTCTAGTGGCAGCTGCATCCTGAGCTTTCCAAGGTCACACAGGTGCAGGGTGGGTAAAGGAGCAGAACACTGGGGCTATGTCCAACAGGGATTGCTAAAAATACCTCCACACCGCCAGCAGGACAGCTCGTGTTAGGTTTCGCTAATGAATCCAGCTGAAGTAAACACTTGCCCCACTGTTCTTCCCTAAAGTAGATTTTGTTCTCAGCCTCAGACTATTGGGGCGCCAAATGTTGTTACACGCACAAATTGTTGGATGGAATTTTTCCCAGATTAAATATGTTTTTCCTTCCAAATAATGTATGTCTGGAAAATTTGACTCATTTTGTAACACATTTTTGGTAAATACAACTGGTAGAATAAGAAAAAATGTTAATGTAAAGTAAAAATAATTAACAGGACATTTCAAGCCAGATAAAGAGCAAGTGATATTAGTGGTAGTTTTTCACAGACAGCTGAAGCTTTGCTTCCGTAAAATTTGTGAAAATGAATACATGACCATCTTATAGTCATGTGATGTTAGCTTTTAAAAGTATGCTTAATATGTTCTGTTGCGAGGTCACGTTTGTAAATATTTTCAACAGTGCCATCTACTGATGACTACATATTAGTGCTCAGCTTCATATAGAAAACAAATTGCGATAAATTAATCCCACTGCATTTCCCACAAGACAATTTGGTTGTCAGTCGTGTTATATTTAGACACTGACTGGACAAAATGCAGTTTCATTACGAGAATTATGACTCTGCCCAGAAGCTCAGCCTCATGTTCAAATTACACGATGTGTGCTCTTGCCCAGGGTGGGATCTCAATATCTGAAGACTAATCATTGCAAAGGTCACAGTAACCACCAAATCCTATTTTTCTTGTATAAGCACAGCTCGTATTAGTCTTTGTCATTGTCGAAAGTGTCAGTGAAGTTCATGCTGAGGAAACATTTATAATATCGAAATTTTATTAACTGTTACATGTTAGTAACTGTTAACTGTTAGTCTGTGGATCATAAATTACTGAAATGGTTCTACATTTTTTTTGTTTGCTACAATGACATTAAATTGGTTTTTGCTCTTGCCTGAAATGGCTAACATAGTTGATAGATACTTTTTTTAAAAGTTTTATTCTAAAAGAAAAAACCCCTGCAATGGACCAGGTTCAGCAAATTTGCTCCTCTAATTTGATTGAAGCTTCATTGAATGATACATGAACATTTTAAATCCCTACTATTCATATTGTTTATATTGCCCTGATTAATATCTGAATATACATTGTTGATTCATACATCTCTCTGTCTTTCTGTGTTGCATTATAACAATTGCAGTTTGTTAAAACGACCCTATTTTTTCTCTTAAAATTAACCAGGACTAACCATTTCGAAGTGATAAAAAAATAAAATAAACATGCATGCCGCCAGGCCTCACTAAACCCCAATGAATTTCCCTCGCCCTGCATCCCGTCACTTTCCGCCACAGTATATAATAAGTGCAATCTCACATAAATTTGAGCGTCCTTCGAACCCTTGCAGTGATCACTGTGAAGGGTCATCCCTTTGTAAGGGTAAGACTTCAGAATGGGGCACAAAACTAGCTATAAGTACATTTCTGTCGCCATTTAGGACATGCCCAGACACAAACAAATATGAAACATTCTCTTCTCTTTGTATAACTGTGTTTTAAAAACAAGTGTAGCATAAATTTTTCCCGGGGAATTGAATTCTGGTCGATTTTATGCAGATTTATTGATTACCTGAGGTCTTGCCGAATCCCAAATTTACCATTTTCAGAAGCAGATACCAGAGAACCGTTACTTTAGAATAAGGAGTATTTTGTTTGACTGGAGAGAAAAGGTGGTCAACATTTTGAAAACAAATGGAAGTTTCTTTAGCAGAAAAAAATTAGACTGGCCTGCTCTTGAGGCAGGGTAGGATTTTCAGCCCAAGTACCTGTGCAGAACATAAAGCATGAACCCGCCACAATACATTGGTGTAAAGCGCATGGGCACATAGCCAGGACAAACGTCATTCCCTACACAGGGCCAGATCTGAGGGAACTATGCAGTGGTTCAGTTTTTCGCCTCCCAGTTCAGCACCACAGACAGCGGCACAAGGAGCACCAAGTCCATTGCACACTCCTAATTGCTTGCACAAAGCTGCAGCCACTGATTATATCAGGCAGCTGCAGGCAGTGTAAAAATGAAAAATGTAAAAAGGCATCTGAAGAAGAAGAGGAGAGGAGGAAGAGAAGTGAGCAGGTAAGCCTTGCTGACTTTTTAATACATCTATATTTGTTAGAATTACCGGAGCCTGCCCAACCTGCTCGAGATAGTCTTGAGCCTGATATAAAAGAAGAGACTCTCTCATTAGGTTTTTTCAGAATAATTCCTTCTGGGGTTTTTTCTTATCTCCCTGTGTCTTCTGGTGCTGAAATAAAGAGAGTAACAGCCCCAAGCTTTCCCCAACCAGTAACTTTGCGTTTTCTGTCCTGCTACAGGCCACTGACCCTGTGTGCGCAGCTGGCACAGCGCTACATGTGGATTTACATAGTTTAAAACCACCATTAGAACCATCTAAAATACCATTAAACAGAAATTACTTGTTTTGATGGTCAAACTGTTACTGAGTTGTCTGAGTATTAAAAAGTTAAGCGCTCTTCTCACAGAGAAGCGGACTGGCTGTGTCTCCTCTGCACTCTCTATGGCTTCACTAAAAGACATCCTAATTCTATTAGAGTTTTTGATTTTGTTCGTAAATATTTCTAGGAGGGCCAATAAATGATTTTTAGAAAAAAAAAATTCTTGATAAAAAGGTTAGCGTTATCTCATATTATGAGTGTAACCAAAATGACATTTTTAAAACGCTTTTTTGTTCATATTTAGGCAGTGTCTATAATTCTTGAGGACACTGTAACACAGTCCAAATGAACATTTATGTTTAAAACTTAAGCAGGCCATGCATTAACAAAAAATTATTTCAGTTTTTCTGAAGCAATGGTGTTTCTCTCAGGAGTATTAATGCATCATAAAACAGTAAAACGAGCATCTTACCAACATGACATATGTCAGGAAATTATTTACAAAACACTGTATGAATGTAATAAATATAAGGATTTTATGGAATATAATTAATTATATTACTTTGTTCTGAACAATCTTGTTAACGCTGGATATGTGTGTAAATTACAATATATTACTCTCATGGCCACATACATTACAGAATTCACTGGCCTGTATTAGGATACTGTTTTCTAACCAACGTTCTATGTATGATTACCATCAACTACCATATCAGTGGTGTTTGAACCTGGTATCGATGTCCATCAACCCTTCTTGTTGTCCCTGGTATAAAACACCTGGATTTAAAACTGTCCTTTAAATATGGAAATTAGTGTATACGATCTGCTATGACAAACAGCCACAAGGTGGTAATGTAGCTCTACTGTTAGCAGAAAGAACACAGAAACTTCAGTAATAAAAGATTTGCAACTGATGTCCCTCGGCACTCTAAAATAAGTATCACTGCGAGTTGATCTCTATTGCTGGTACACACGAGCAACAGAGCTTCCGCAATTATATTCAGTCTGACTTAAAAATCTGCTCTCACGTCGTCATCTCCGAACTCTGAAATAGGCAATTAACAACGACAGGAGTTTCATAAATCAGTTCACAGTGAAGGATTTCAGTGGTGTAGTTATTACACTCTCATGTGTAGATAAGCCGTTGGTTAGAAATACAGTTTATGCTGTGTAACACTAGGTGCCAGTGTTTTGTTTGGTAATAAGGTCTAATGACATTAGAAAAGACTTATGTTTGATAACTAAACGGAGTTAGACAAAAGGACTAGTACTTGCTAGCTGTCACACAATAAAGTATACGTGTAGTTATTAAATCCTTGTACAGATTGTAACAGTTAAAATTGGTTCTCAATTAAGTAAACAAAAGAGAATACCGTGGCAAGCATTACTGACATAACACTAAATGGCGATACACTAACGATACCAGTGGTTGCTAACATGCTAGCTTAAAAAACTATATATATTATTGCGTCTGGGTGTGGTTTGGGTAATGACACCACACTCAGGTGTTTAAAATAATTTAAAAGAGAGACAACTTGGGCTGTCAAGAGGAGCGTCCTAGAAAAGTCTGTTTTGGTGCCTGTTTTGGATGGTGTTTATATGGGTTTTATTTTTTAGTGTTGAATTTAAAATGAAGAACACAGGTCATAAACCACTCCCTAGCATGCTGTTATATGCTAATCGTATTTGACACATTAGTTACACATATAAGTTTTATGTTTTCTATATTGGGACACACAAGTTTCAGGAACTTCTTAAAAATGATTCCAAATTACGTAGCAGGCAAATAAGTATTCATTACAAACATTTGCACTTTGCTATTTTGCAAGCCAATTTCTCAAAAAATTCATAATTTTGATTGATAATAGATATCATTCGCGGTATTCATCCATGTCATGCATATAGCAATCTTGTTAGAGCCTTTCCAAATTTTTGCAGATAATTGAGTGTCAATGGACGATGTTTAGGATTCTTTAGAATGGAAAAAATCTGCATAAAATCAATTTACTACAGTCTGGGCTCAATTTAATCGTTAAGCTAATTGATTAATGATTTTTTGTATAACATTGTGTGATAGTCTACTGGATTTATTTTGTTTGTGCTGTAACTGTTCATTGCACACTTACTCAAAGGATAAGGAACTCTTCTTTTTGGAGACCACATGGAAACTATTGAGGATGGGCAATGGTGCCATTTAGCCAGAAATATATGGTGCAATTCACAGAGACAACATTGGGGTGAATACACGAGGTATAATCACACTATGTATGACATAAAATACAAGACTGTGGCCAAGACCGGTGCTTCAGCCATGCTATTCTTTGCCAATGAAGCCTGTATAATTTACATCCCTGCAGGATTAGATTGGATGATCTACCAGGACAGCAGATGAGTGGGCACTACTCAAGTATACAGTTACTCTATACAGGTCATACGACATGCATGCGGAATTCTGATGATAAAACACAATCAGTACACATAATTTCTTACATTCTGTTATTTCTTTCTTTTAAAATATGTTCCAGATGATTATTTTGTAAAATGAATCGCATAGGAGAGAGGACTCCTGTGGCAAACACGTTCCTGCTGGTGATACTCCCTTACTCTCTTCCACTCTTGTCACTCAGTGACAATGATGCCATTAAGGAAACGGTTTCAAAAGGTGGAATGATGACACACTGCATTCACATAACCACGCCTCTCGTTTACAGCACATACTCCTGGGACAAACTGAAACACATTCCTAAAACATGAGACAGTAGCTCAAGCACTGAACAGGCACATTCTCCTCTGCGTCCACAAGCCGCATCAGAGAGTGAGGGTCCATCATTCGGGCATGGGCATTGGAGTGGACCGCAATCTTGAGGAGCCAAGTGATGGTGCACAGAGCAAAGCCTTCAAGACTGCATTAAGCCAGCAAGCTCCTGCTCAATTTAAACATAAAATGTTGCAACTGTCTGAAAAAGAATATGATTTTAAAAAGAAATTGTTACTAACATGGGAGGAGCATGTTAAATGTCTGTTTTAGGAAACAATCAAATAACTAAAATCTATATCGTATTATCTTAAGAAACTCTAAATGTTTACAGTGAGCATTAGCAACAATGTGACAGTTCATGAGGCTTACCTTTACATTGTGAAAAATGAGCACTGGTAATGTGCAACCTAATCATTTATAACACCCAATCATCTGGTTTGCTGTGTGGCAGTTGTCTTGTAGACACGTACCATAAAAAATATTCTAATCATATAAATAAACACTGTATGAACGTGTGTGGACACCGGCTCGTCAAACATCTTTAAAAAAAATAATCGGCAGTAATATGGTCCTCCCGTTTCTGCTATAACAACCTCCTCTCTTCTGGAAAGGCTTTTCCGCCAGATGTTGGTACATTGCTGTGGGGACTTGCTTCCATTCAGCCTCAAGAGCATTAGTGAGGTTAGGCACTGATGTCGGGCGACCCATATTTGTCCATCGAACTGCCAGATGGAGAAGCGTGATTCATCACTCCAGAGAAAGCGTTTCCTTTGCACCAGATTCCAATCCCGTTTTCCGATTTTATACATCTGTCAGAAACGGGTGTGGTTGAAATAGCCGAATCCACTAATTTGAAGGAGTATTCATATACTTTTGGGCATGTATTTAAAATATGCTTAATACTGCCAGCTGCTGACCTAACTAGCTATATTTAAATCATGGAACATTGAACATTGCTAAGTAAAACTGGTATGAATTATTCAAATGTTTTGAATCTGAGAATTCTTTCGCTCATGTGTGGAAGAACAATGCTTTAGGAACCTGAGATATCACTGTACTCTGCTTGGCTACGTGGACATTACCAGCTCCCCTAGTTAGTTGCAGTTGACCCTCTGTTACTTACGAGAGTTATGTTATGTATATTGTTTGGTTTTATTTGAAATTTTTAACTTAATTCATGGTGCACATTTTTAACATACCTGCTCACTTCCAGTAAACTGAGGACAGATTGAACTGACTAATAGAAAAAATGGGAATGTAAGATAATAATTCTCCCTCCTTACAAGGTATGGGCACACAGCGTATACAAAAAAAATAAAACTTTAATCATAATAAACATATTTCAGAGAGTCCATTTTTTTATTGGGGTTTTTTTTTTTTACCCTGTCTGTAAAATAAAAACAGAACCGTCATAAAGTCAGAACAAAAAAGGTTTGTAAATATGAATCAGCCTGTCAGGCAATTCACTATGATGAGGATCATGTGATAATTTCACATAAGATTAAACTCTAATAAATTCAACACCAACATAAAGTACAAATAGTATGACATGGGACTAATTTACATCAGCAGAGAAAATCCTGGTTGTCCAGCAGATGTTCTTGATGAATGCGGTCTATTTATTAAAATAAAGATGCTTCTAGTAATCAGTGCAAACAGCCTCTGTGTGTCATTTGTGTACATCACCTGTGTTGTGCAGAGGTTTCAGTAAACTTAAATAATAGAATACTGTACCATCAATGCAACTGCACTCTATTTTCTATGGGAGTAGATGATATAAAAGTCCTGTATTGTTACTGTGAAGTTGCAATATATGGAAATGGACATTGATGATGCTGTGGGCATTGCAACAGCCTGGTCCAAGGGTTGATTTTCCAGTTGGAAGTATTGAAACAGGTGTTTCAGAGACAAAACATTCATATAATTAGATAATTGGTTGTATAAAATGGATGAATTAACATTAATATTGACAGCAGCTTCATATCTGGCTTGCCACCAAAACTGTCAGCAAGTTGCCTGCGATAATAGTGAGAGAGAAGCAGCTGGTTCCACAGGGAAAAGAAGAGAGGCTATTGTTGATTCACTCTGATGCTGGTAAATGTCAAATGTTCACATACATGAGTAACCAAAGGAGCAATGCAACAAGCAAAGCAGAAATAGACAAAGCCTTGCTGAACACAAAGACAAAGACAAAGACAACGGGCAGCAAAACAGTACGGAATTAATTAAATTGGATGAGGAGCTCAAGTATATCCTGACCCTCGGACCCTCTGCAGATACCTGCTAATCCTTCACTCGTCCAACAGACTGGATTTCCTAGGAGATGTGGATATTACCTTAAAGGGGCTCACATCAGAAGCTTTACTACCTGGCCTGGGTTCCACCCCAGTCAGTCAGCTTAGTAGTTACCCACGTTTAAAAGAGACAGAAGCAACACACATTCAGTTTTAGATATCATACTGAATGTCGGGTCAAATGCTTTTGTTTCATATGTGTGTGCTCACCAGCCTGGCTCCGAATCAAATCCTGGGTCCTTAAATAGCCACTATTAGGCACAACCTCCTGAAAAGAGAAACAATTAGTTAATTGAGCTGAAGGCTAAAGTCCAACGCTCTGGAAATCAATCAATTTCTTGACTTCACCTTCCATAGCGAACTCGTAAGTCAAGGCCTATGGGTGATAATTCAGTTTACAGTATACAGAAGCCAGCATGCAGCACACGGAAGCAGATAGACAGTAAAAGGTTAATACCCCCTCATTTGACAAATTTCCACGTAGAGTCACAGGGGATCATCACAGTTTCTGGTACAATCCATGAAAAGGATAGCACTATGGCTGCCTTATTTGACACTGGCACTGTGAAACTGGCCAAACAACCACAAACAAATGTGCTAAGACAAAACATTTTTACTACATTGCTGCAACATTGTCGTGACCTGACAACACGATGATGTCATTGTTCTGCATCCACTGAAATGCTTCAGTTGGCATACACTAACCCACTGTCACCCCGTTATTAAATCCTGCCAAACATTGATCAAAACTAGTAGCAGTTTCATCAGGAATTTGGGCCAAAAGCTCTTCTTAATAACTGTCTTTTGCCAAATGGTAACTAACCCTCTCTGGATGTTGAACTGGTCTTATAAAGATAAAAGCCATTCTTTGAATGCAGACTTAATGATGTACTGTCCCCAAGACTTCTTAGACCATTTTAAATTATATATAACTTCAGAGAAAAGAAGACAAAGCAAGTCATTAGATTTAATAGTTCTGCATGGGTGGTTGGATGAATTTAACAGTGTGCATAATAAGAAATGTCATTTTTATTCTGCACAGACTACAGTACTACTTTACGGTGCTAAGATGGCACCTTTTCCTATTGACCATTAAAAGAAGGTACAATCTAATCCTTGTATCTATATTTATAGTTTAATTCGGTAATAATCAGCTGGATATGCACTTTTAAAAGGTTAATAAAAATGTCAGGTCTGGAGAAGCCGTATCTGACAAACAAAAAGGCTCCAAGCACTCCTATTAATGAAAAAATACAATCCAGCAAAAGCAGAAACGGCTCTTCATCCCTCCAGCTATACCATTTAGCAGAGAAAAAAACATATCCCAATTTGCTGTTTAAGTCCTGATCTGATTAAGATGGTTTAATTATAGGCTGAGCAGAGAAGGAAACATGCAGTCCCCATTCGGGATTCTCTTAGAGTATTAATAAAGCAGAGTACTCTCAGAGAGTGGAGTGCTGTGCGATCAATCCTGCCTTCTGCTCACACAGGAGAAGCCATGACTCCAAAACAGCATGCACTGAGAGCTGCTGTCATGTCAGCATGATACTGTATTTCCACCTAGAAGGCATTTTAGTATTGGAAAACAATGGGTCTGCGCATTTTAAAGGCTGCCTCATTGCAATGTTGTCTTTCTCTGGTCATTTGAAGACTACTTTTATAAAAGCTGGGATATCAGTAGTTATTGAACTGACATTTGTCCTCAACAAATAATTGGCAAAAAAGACAGTCTGATCACGAAGTTGACCACCCTACAAAGCCAAGACTCTTTAGATCTGCCCCTCTGGGTGTCACCATGAATCCACACATTCAAGAATAGGGAGGCTCTGTATCATTCTTATTCATCTGTAGTCAAAGACAAGGAGGCTAAGAAAGTTTTCCGTTATCAGTATCAGTTGATGATAAAAATTGTTAATTGACACAGGTTTGGGTCTACCCTCTCACAAGCTCCCTGTTTTACTGTGCAATCCATAAAAAACTAAGTATGGAGCTTATGACAGGGGAATATTGTGTTGATGAGTTCATGATAGGCATCAGTGAGGAGGTAGTGCCTCTCGCCTGGAAACTTGAAGGGCCACAACACTTAAGATAGGATTTATTCCTTTTATTCTGCATTTTACATTAGTGGTAGCCACTAAATTAAATAACTTTTTAACAATGAATGAAAAAATCAATTTGAGGAAAACTAAAATAAAACAGCTTTTTAGCGTTACATTTCAAAACTATAAATGCACCTCTTGCCACTAACTTTTCAGTCTATCACTCCACTTCTGCCAGCACTGCTGTCACCTGAGTTTGTTCATAATAAGTAAATCCTCACTCAGGTGCGCAATGAGGTCTTGGCTGTGGGCATGGCACCCACAGCTTAGCTGTCTGTCAGGGCCTCTGCAAATGGCAATCGCTTAGGCTCTGTGTGAAATTTGCAGACCCTGGTTGGGTTTGAGGTCTAGCCCTGAATATGAGACAAATATACACTGTGATTTAGTACAGAACGCCCTGACGACCTGGCTGAAGTGAACATGCTGTCATTTGGGTTTTAAATGGTCATGTAGCGTGTCTGTCTCACTGTACAAAATATTTTCAAAATCTCCGTTTCCTAGCAACATTGTAATTTTTACAATACTTTTCTCTGAATGATTTGGTATTTTGTCCAGAGTTATGTATTTATTCACAATTTATTGCAAATCTGGAGAAGAAAAAAAAGATTTCATTCAGCATAATCGCCTCTGAGCAAATTGCCTAATTTAATTTTAAAAAATTTCAGTACAGCCTGGGGATATTTTTGGTGCCTAGGCAGAGATCTGTTTATCAGTAGAGGAGAGTGGAGGAATCTTTCAATCACTGGCCATACATTTTACATCAAAAGGCTTACCTCTCATACCTAACTCTTGTCTCTCTGTGATGTTGGTCCCTGTTGGTCATCTACTGATACAGCACTACTGTGATCAGGGCAGACTGGAGGATGTACCTTTTTTTGCCAAAAATCAAGTATGTAGGCTTGTAGTATTTATCTCATGAGCTAGCTGGCATTTTCAGGGACCCTGACCTCTGGCAGGGAATGGCCTGGTGCTGGTGTCATGAAAAGCAACAGCATCCCTCTAGGGGGAAATAGAATTTTACAGGGTGGTCCCATCGCAAGTATTGTGACAAAAGATTCAAACGTTCGTTCAACCGGTAGGTTAAATCAAGTGGGCTTCTCTTGTCTCTTGTTGCTAACTAACGTCTTTTGTTGCTAACTAATGTATCCTCCCCGCATCCGGGATGCCTGGTGCCATCAAGAGGGTCATACCAAAAAGACGAGTGGTTCAAAGGGTATGAGGATTGGAGGAGACTATTTGTACTTGCTCACCCTCCCCTTGTGTGGTGTTGTGACGATGAGCCAAGGTGCAAATTGGATGGAGGGGGAAACACGTAATTGACCATTAAATAAAAAGACTAAAAATGTGTTAACTGGCCATTAAATAAAAAGAGTAATGTGTTAAATATCGGTCACCAATGATTAATATGTTCCTCTGTTTGTTTGTTTGAGCATGTCACTATGCTCCATGCACGCTTAAGTTTGTCCTTTGTCTCTTCCTTATGAACTTGTAATTATATGTATGGTTTATTTATGGAAACTTTGCCTCTGGAGTCTTCATTGTTCAGCCCAGAAAGGCGTTCATTACATTTATGTCAGATCCATGGCCAAAGCTGAGCAAGCATGACGAAGCCTCAATGTGCGACTTCCCAGCCAAAGTGAAACAGGAAAACGGAAAGGAGAGTCGAGCGCATGAGTATTCTCTTAGATGAGCAAAATGAGCTGCACCATTGTGCACTTCCCCCTAAGAACATGGCATTCCATACTTTTAATGAAGAATGCTATAGCGTTGTTGAAAGAGATATTGCTAGGCAATGGTGAAGACATTCGAACCAGTAGGGATGTAGTAGTCTTTTGGGTTTCTCACTACCATCGCATGATTGTCCAGTGCATTTTTGACCTGGCCTGAAAAGTGTTCCTGAGTGTCCATTGGAAGAGGCCCTCTGCCAGCAGGTTCTTCTCACCTCCCCTGCCTCCTGAAAAGCAGATTGTTCTAGGTGGAGGCCATTGAACACATCCAGGAGGAACGGAAAATGCAGCAACACCTAGTGCTCAGTGCAGCCTCCACATGAGCCCATCCCGTAGGAGTTGACTCCACAGACAGCATCCATCCAAACCAATATTCGCCATACCTTCCATCAGCACATGCTCAACAGCCTGCCGTTGCTCTGTCCTCAACACCAGCCTCCCACACATGCACAGGTGAGTCATCACAGCTATTTGGGAGTGCGACAAGGAAGGGTTTTTGGAGGATTAGGCTCGATATCTTTGGGACCTGCTGTGCTGACATGAGGGAGTATGCCTTCTCTGCTCTTATCCAGATGATGACTGCACTCACCTGGTTGTTTCAGCAGAGGCAGTGCCAGACCCATATGCCTGCGCTCCAGCAGTTGTCCACCAGGAAGCATCATTGAGTCATTACTCATTGAGCCCCAGCGTTCATGATGGTTCTGAAAAAAAAAGGTAAGTATACTGTAGGTTCTGCGTTGACTATTGCCAGCTGAATGAGGCCACAGTAAAATATTTGAGTATTCTTCTCTGAATCGACAAGGCACTGGACCATGTGGCTTGCAGAAATTGACTTCATCATCAGAGGAGGGCTGTAGCCGTTATATGATGTGCCCTTTAGACTGTACAAGAGCCATGCCATCTGTTGAGAGGTGTTGGACAGAATTCCCAAGACTAAATGCATGGTCTTTGATATGGTGCTATTTGACTTTGACTCCGTGCTCCAACACATATCTCAGGCAGGCCGAAAGCTACATCTAGGCTGTTGCTTCCTGAGGAAGTATATGTCCTTCTTGGGGTACCAAGTCAGCAACCATCGCAAAGCCACTTGAGACTTAGATTCACCATCTTAAATTCCATGGAAGCTGTGCTGGCTCTGAAGGCAAAGGTGAATGGTCGTGGCCTACTGCAGTCTTCTCCAAAGAGGAGAGGAATTGCAGCACAACCAGCAGGGCAGCTACTAGATGTGGTTCAGGCTCTGTGCCACTTCCACCACTGCTTATGTGTCCTGTACCATTCAGATGGACCATGCAAGTCTGAGCTGAAACGAAGAGACAGGTGGCAAGTTGGATCGAGCAGCTCCAGGAGTATAACTTCACTATTATGCACTGCAAAGGGGGGCAGTCCATACCAGCACCGATGTTTCTTCCCTCAGGGATATCAACAGTGCCTTCAAATAGGCAACAAGGATAGGGAAGCCACTACGGCATTTTTTAGGTCCATTCAGTTATTTAACAATACCACATCCAGGTTATTTACTCATGCCAACACACTGGAAGGTAAATGTATCCTTATTTAAATGGTTTATATCAGGGGTGGGCAATTATGGTCCTGAAAGGTCCCTCCTGGCTTTTGTTCCAACTGTACCCTAAATTACCCAATTAATTGGTCCAATTATGTAATTGAGGGCAAAGTTGGAACAAAAGCCAGTTGGGACACCGGCCCTCCAGGACCAGAATTGCCCACCCCTGGTTTATATGATATTAGTCTGCACATTGTAAAAAAATATATTTTGTATTACTTGTATTACTTCTCAGTCTCATTTTAAAAACTACTGGCATAACTCAGTCTGTGACACAGCACATGGCTTCCTGCCAATGCTTCACAGTCCTTGGAGCCACGGCCCAAATTCAAAAAGCCGCAGAAACAATAACACAGAATCCTGTCACAGCAGCCTTCTTCTATAACTGTTATCCTATTTGTTTACCAATACCAGTGTTTCCAAAACATTTTTGCATACGATATAACCAAACATACCAGCCACTGTGGACTGCAACCAAGGCTTTTTCACTGCTCATTGGGTATTCTTAATTTTACCAAACATTTTCCTTACATGGACTATTTAGATAGTGAAAAATAGACTGGCTTACACAGCTAGTATGACATGGTAATACAGTGATGTTTGACACAATCTGTGCCTTTTTAGAACAAACACTTTGGCACATAACAACAGATGCAGTGAAGGGACATTGGCTTGGATAAATCTTAAGGGGTAGTATTTGAAATATTTGTTGCAATACATGCATTGTCTTTGTAATGAATCAACAAAAAATATTAGCTGAAATTTCTATCTAGCCGGCTAATAGGGAATAGTGAGCGTTGCATTTACTTAACATTAGCTCATGTTAAGCTGGTTAGGCAATTAATGTACTTGAGCTTAGTTAGAGAGCTCGAGTGCCCACGTGGTGTGGGTCCAAACAAAAAATGCTTACGATGGAGTATTTGCTTAGGTTTGAATTTGATGACTAGTGAGATCAGTTTGAACTACTGAAGAGGTTAGTTAAAGGCAGATAGCATGCAAAAGGTTTGTGTTAAACCAGGTGGAGTTAGTAAGCAAGGAACCTGGCAGAGCTTCTAAGAAACCACAGGCAGGTTTAACAAGGTAACACTTTTGTAATTGGGGGAAAACACACAAACAGCTTCGCCGTGATAACTTAATCAACAACGTAATCAACGAAAGTTAATATTAAATGGTTGTTAATAACAATGTAATTAACAAATGAATGTAGTTAACGTAATTAACAATAGTAATACAAGCAGATGATAATTCATCCATATCTTTAGACAACCAAAAGGATTTATTTGAGGAAAACAGAATAAAACAGAATTTCCTGTTCTTCTGGAATGGAGCAGGGCTCGGATTCAAGGAAAAAGTCATTGGTAAACTTTTCAGAGATGTCTTCTAGACACTTCAGGAGACGGTTAGCTTGCATCCTGGAAGGGTATGTTACACAGGTCAAAAGAATACAGTTTCATGAGGTATTGTTTTAGCAGTTATTTAATGTATTCCAGTTTGTAATAAGTATTAAGTATTCAGTGGCTGTAGACATGTGCATGTCCCTGTATAGCTTACAGACTGTGGCACACGCTGGCAGCCATGCCCTTAAGCCGGGAGAGAATTGCAGGAAAGCAACACTGAGAGGGAGGACCACACCCCCTAATTGGACCTTGTTGTGCACCTGAGTGTGGTTCCACTAATGGTAATCACGCTCAGGTACCAACCTTTAAAGAGCCAGCAAAGCTGGCACGTGAGAGGAAGAACGAAGGACGAGAAGTTGAACTGGAATAGGCTGGAGAGACTGACACAGCTGTGGTCTCATTATTTACCTGTTTGAGTTTAGTTTCCCGTGAAAAGGGAGGTTTTTGTTTAGTTGTTCAATTTTGTAGTTTGTTCAAATATGCCAATTAAAGGACGTGAACCCTCCCCGGAAGCCTCAGTCTACGGCCGCCCTCAGACTGAGAACGCCCTCACGCTACACAGACATGCAAATGTTTTGGGATCAGCAGGAAGACAATAACAGAGAATTCTGATTCTGGGTGTACAATCGTACTGCAGACTGTAGGCCCTATCCATTGCACTGCGCTAATGTTCCACTGCACTAATGAACTGACAGAGCAATACCCTGTCATTGAGAGTGGGAGCCTTATTATAAAAATGCCTGGGGGTGCACATTTTAGCATAGACAACATTTGAATTGGTTCTACTGCTGTAATACCTTTGGAGGAAATACTTTTGAACTAGACAATAAATCCTATAGGCTATAACCCCGCTCCCGTAGCTACCAAGAAGAGCTAGAATGTTATCTTATTCCCCACGAAGTTGTACGTGTAATTTAATATAGATGCGTGTGTCGTGAAATTTATCGCACGAATTATTATGTATGCGAATGGTATTGCTATTTTTATATTCTACTACGACGACGCTGCAAAGTAAATGAAGATGCTGATCACAGCTTTATTCGACGTGGTTAACCAATAGTTACGGGTAGAACTGACGCCTTTTCAAGCGCTGAACACTTGAACATCCGAGGAAACTACGGATAATCCACTGTCAATCTACACAAACCGATCTAGATAAATTACCTTCGATGAACAAATCGCAAGAAATACGATGAATTAAGACGCTCTTTCTCGCCTTTTCTTCGTGCCTTTCTCTGACTCTTTCGAATTCGTTTCGCTCAGGTCTTTTCAAACCTTCCCCGTTCAGTCTCTTACTCTCAGATTGTATTCGCTGATTGACGACGTAACCTGCTCAAAAGATTCATAGTAGCCCATTTTTGCAAGCACCGTGGATACTATTACCTGATCTTATCTTGGGTTTTTTCTCTCTCAAATTTTCTCCCAGAACACGAGCCTCGTTGAACTTTTTAATATTTTTTTCTGAGAAACGTGCGATTCAGGATTCATTTAAAGGAATATTTCGCCTATTTTCCAGCGCCGCAATTAGGATCGGAACTACTGCTGAACGTGGGGTTCATTACCACCCCCCCCCCCCCTTTTTTTTTTGTCGCCTTGACCAAGTGCCTGGTAGGATAAGGATGCGTTGTTTTATGAAAGACAATTAATTGCATCTGCAATTGTAAATACATGTTTTCTTATACGTAAGGGAAGGTTAATTCTAGCATGTTTGGCAGAAATGTGTTGGGCAGATCTAAATTATAAGCCTATATTTTTCATTTCCTCCAACTTTAGGTGAGCCTGATACATGCGTGCTCATTAAAAGAGTGTGCTACCTGTTATAAACTTGTCCATCTGTATCGCTGTTTCAGTTCCGTGTCCGAGAACTCTGGTGTTCGTCGCTGTGTTTCAAACCAGTCAGAACGCACCGTGGTTGCAACTTTAGAGTAATGAAACTGTCAGGGTCTGTCTGAGTAGGGCGTTTCTTGTTCCAGACTGTCCCATGCCACCAATAACAAGGATTCAAGAACGAGAATGCTGCAGAAACTATGTTTGGAACCGTCTGACAGAGATTTCGTCGCCGAACTGGGAAGGCTGGATTAAGTTTGGGGAAATACGCGGGTTTTATGTGTCCCGTGTGTGTTTACTTGTCACGGGGGCAGCGAGAAGAGCGTCGGAGGAATGCTGGTCCGAGATATATTGCCGCTCACTTTAAGCTTTTGGCCGTTTCTGTTTGGTCACTGCTTTCTCGCATCCTTTATAATTTTATTTGAGGTAGGCTTTGTTTACTAATCTGGACTAAATACATGCTTGTCATTTGAATGTTGCTTGGGATGGGTGTAAATTATTAGCCTGCGCTTAATTGCCAATAATAAGATAGTCAAGCAGAATTATATACATTTTACATCATATACACGATAGTATAAAATAGAAACCTGAAATGTTTTTTTTAAATGTTGGAGCCAGATTATTATTACACCTTTATATTGTTACACGGAAGTCTAGTGACATGCAAACGGCCAAATCCTTGCCGTTTAATCGCATCTCAATCGTTACGGTTAATTCCAAATACTGTACGGGAAGCTTTATTTTATTGATGTTCGACTGGAAGTAGTTCGTTCCCGTTAAATCTGACAGCCAAACATTCAAAGCGAATCGATGGAAGATTAAGTGTGAAGGTAGTGATGAAGACGACAATATTGTAATTATTATTATAATGGTGATAGTAGATCACTTTGGCATCATTTTCTAACATAAAATTATATCAAATAAAAAATGAATTCGCCTATGAAACTTTTACGGGTTCGAACACGGAAATACAGCTGGAGTCATTAGTGTTTTATCATATTCGGATTTCTCCACTAGAGTCTTACTTTTAATGCGGCATGTTATGGTACGACGTTTATTTTGAGAACACAATGGTACAACTTCGTAACAGTCATAAATATTTTTCGGGGAAAATGTTTTTATTTGTTATTGGCAGATTTAATTGCTATTGGTTTACCAGTTCTAACACTAAATGCTATGTACCAGTGGAGTCAAAAAATAAATCTATAAAAAAATAAAGGACAGAACCAAATGTGTTTTTTGGGAAGAAGCTTCAAAATCCCTTATTTCATTGTAAAGACACACACACAGACTAAACAAAGAGCTGGTAAAATAAAGAAACTAAACTGAGGAAAGTTGCTTTTACAGGCTCCTGTGAAAAGTGTCACGCATGGCTGATGCGATTAGTATCTGTGGGTGGTGTTGTTGAGATGTGGGCTACCAGTTTGTGGGAACATCAGCTCAAATTAGGTGAAGCTCCTCACCGATGTACACATAGCATGATGGCTGGGCTTTAAGTGCAGCGGCTGCCGGGTTTCTTCTGTATCACAGGGTGCTGTTAGAAGTCAGAGCACCTGCTGTGTACTTGTCGCACGTTAATGAGAAGCCTTGCATGTCCCCCACCCTTCCCCAGGAGAGTGTCCACAGTTTAACACCTTGTGCTCCTCTCTTCCTCCTTTGCTTTTTAATCCTCTCCAGTACACTCAGGGGGAGCTCCAGAAGTCATGCATGCAGGTTGTAATGGAGGAGGCAAGCGGGAACTGCCAGCGGACATGCCAGTGTAGACCCTATCCTCCACTGCCCCCCCCTCCACCACCGCCACCACCCCCAAGGCTGCTGATCTTTATGGGTAAGTCTGGACTCTCATCTCAAATCAGACCGAGGCCGTTGAGACATACAGATGGTTCCCGGGGGGTTGCGGTGTAGTATCATAATGTATCTCCGGCCTTGTGTCAGGTAACTGAGGCAGGCCACAGAGTTTTAGGGGGGAGATTCGGGGATGCTTTAGGGAGATTCTAGGATGCTTTGGAATTGAGTCGGTGCTACCAGGTTAATGCTGTTCTGATGCAACAACCAAAAATAATTGATTGCGTTAGTGTGGAACATAATTCTGAGATGAACTGGAGGGTGAGTACCTGGCTGTGTTTTCCCATTTGATTGCTGGGAATCTTTAAAGAGGATGGAGAATTTCACACCTGACTTTCAGGCAACTGGCACATTGTTAACACTACAGCCTGCCCGCATTCAGGGTTTATTATTGACTGCTCACAGGGAAACATTTTTCTTACGATCCCCCGGAAAACAAATAATCGACAAAATAAATTATAAATATAATGCATTACAATTCATAATTAGTTTGAGACTAATGGTTGTTGAGGAAGGACAGCAGGGTACGGAATGTTGTCCATGCTCCTCCAAAGTGTGATAGGGCCCACTCAGCAGCTCAGCAAGCTTGGTTGAGCCCCGGGAAAGAGGCGGCGGCAGCAGCCACTATGGGGGGGCTCTTCTCAAAAAACACCCGCCTTCAGTACAGGGTCTTTTAAAGTAGTCTGGGTCACACAGCACTGCGTCGGCAATTCACAATATTAATTACAGCTAAAGGGTGCTTTTGAAAGGCCGGGCGCAGGTGCCAGAGTGTTGCAGAGTGTTTCCCCAGTCAGTGCCAGCTAGTGGTGCCAGATCCTGATGCCCAGGGCTTTCCTGTGTCCGGAAATATCCGTTCCAAGCATGACTGAAGACTGGTCCAAATGGAGTTTGGACATGGACCAGTGATGACATGGCATGGAGGATGGGCAGGCTCCCCATTTGTTGTATTGAATTTCAGCAGTGGTTTTATTCAGCAGTTCAGACTGGAGAAACGTCACACATGTGTTCAGAATGCCTTGAATCGTCAACCACCAGGATGCTACTGCAATGCACAACCTGTCCAATACACTGTCGCACAATATAAAACTTACCCAAGACACTCTCACAAAACTTACAACCTGCCCAACACACATATTCAGAATGCCTTCAACTGTCAACCACCGGGATGCTACTGCAATGCACAACCTTCCCGACATTCTATCCCACAAGAAACTTTGTTTATGTCAACAGAATTAAAAATAGATCTGTTTTCATTAAAATGTCCTTATTGAGCCAAGTTGTACCATCATGTTTATTTTTAATGTTTCATTTTTGTAACAATAGGTCAAAATCTCTTGAGATTAAAACTGTCAGGCATTGCAACTCTGAATGGCTAAAACTGAGGAATCATCTGTTACCCTTTATTTATTTTTCATTGATCTCAAAAAAGCATCAAAATGCTGAAACCTTCAACGGATTGATAAATGAAAGCATGCACATACAAAATGCATATATAAATAACAGTGACACGGAGCTCTCTGTTATGACAGGCCTTTTTCTTCACTGCTGTCAGCCTCCTCCCAGGAGACGCGTCAGTTTGACCTTCACCGCTGCCGCTCAGTTATACAGTCTGAGTTACAGCCCATCTAGCAAGCTTAGCTTTGCAGTTGTTTGCAAGCTTTTGTACGTCACTTTATGCAAATTCAAAGATGTCAGATCCAATTAGATGAAGCAGCAGGAAGCAATTGCTTGTGGCTAAAGTCAAAGTTTTCTCCAAGCACAAGGAAGCTAACACGTTGTTCCAGCCACAGTAAAAAAAAAATATTTTACTCCTTTCTCCCATTTCATAAAATTGCTAAATGTATTTCAAATTCAGAAATAACTCCAGATATGTAACGTACCGTGTGTAATGTAAATGTGTTATTTCCTTTCTTGTCATTGCATTAATTAGGACTGATCTTCACCTGGGGCTCAGTTTGTCAAGGGGTGCAGAGTCTGTGACATTCTGCAAAGGACAAGAAAATGGCCGAATGAGTTGGTCAGAAGTGTGGAGAAAATAGTATCATGAGGAGATTACCAGCCTTACATAAAAAGTAACAATTTTGGCTACAGTACAACTATTGTGTGTTGGAATGGATGAAGATAGAAGTTGGTCTAGTCTGGTCTGTGTTGCATTCATGGCTTTATGTGTGTGTACGGAAGGTCCAACTCAAGCAGGAATGGTAATCAATTTTTTTTCTTTCTCTTACAAGACAGCCTGTATGAGAGTTTTGTGCTATTCAAGGTCCTTTTGAAAGTAATATGGAGCTATAACAGTGTGTTTTTCTTTCACAAATGTTCCATGACTACAAATATGATTTCTGGATTATTGTACCTCTTGCACAAATTACTTGAAAATTATAAAATGATTCAGTTAATCAAATTGTTGTAGCATATTATCCAATTCATGAAGCACAAAATATTGTGAACAATGCAATTGAATGTTTTATATTTTTATATAAAGCATACATCATTCACAGAGGACTACATAGCTGCTAGTTGCCAAGATATGACAAATGCAGGCCACAGCTCAGTTCACGGTTTGCCCCTGTTGTGAAGGCTCCCAATCCCACACAAGGTTGTGGTGAGTCACAGCTATTAGGAATATACGGCCCAAGGCAGGAACTCCCTCCCCCAGACTGGTCATCAGGTTGCGTAGGGGGAATAAACACGCAAGCTTATACACCCACATTCATACGCACACGCACACACACACACACACACACACACAGTATAATGTACCTACTCATGCATATTCTCACACATACAGAACACAACAGAAACATATACATCCACATACACAAACAAAAATAAATGCTCACGTACACACACGCCACAGATGGACACTCACACACACAGTGATGGACATGCACAATTGCACTCTCACACATGTAAGCACACACACACCCATAAACTGACTCACACACAGCAATGTACATGCCCAATAACAATCTCATACATGTATTCTCGCAAAACCACAAATGTATAGTCGAACACAAGCACAAATACAGACACACACACACGCACACATGTAGCATGCACACCTGTTCACCGTACGGGGATGGTTTTAGACTTACAACCTAGAACCTAGAGGTGCAACAGACAGTTTGAGAAGCATTATACATTTGTCTGGCACTATAGATGATGTGTCTTATTAAATGTATACACATCTCCACAAAAGTCTCCGATTAAGAGCCTTCTGTGCCTTAGTGTACTGTTATCATCTGCCATCAACAGTCATGTGATGTCCGGCAGACAGGATGTTAATGGTTGTTTAGAGAAGCCAACCGTGTCACACATGAGGAGCACGCCACCACCTGGAGGGCTTCTTCCTCTTTTATAAGCTTGCTGGCTGGAGGAAGTCGATCTGGTATTGACATAGTGCTGACACGACAGTGTTGCACCACTTGGACAACTGTTTCTGTGTGATTAACGAATAAGGCTTTAAGAGAAAAGCATTAGCATATTGTTGGTCTTTGAATGTGTGCCCTATGATTGCAGTTGGAAGTCCATATTTATATGACCCCCATCATTGTATTCTAAAGGTTTAAGAGGGAACAGTTTTTGTATCCATCTCCAGCTGATCATTGGTTTGAGCGGGAAAGGCCCACATAGGTTAAATTTCATATTGGGAGGCACTTGGTGCTAATTAATTCAACAAAATCACACTCTACCACTGTAAACTATATCAGTTTAGTTTTTATACATTAATTTAAAGTCACTCATCTAACTTCTGTAATTTACTTCTGTAATTTACATGTGGTAAACATTATGGGCATATTCTTCTTATCATTATTCAATAATTTTCAGTGGAGGAATTCTACTCATAATTTAGAAAGATACATTTAGGTCATTTACAGCAGTACTGGTATTAGTGAGAAGGGCTGTTCAAAATGTGATTCTGTAGAAGCTAGACCATCTTGATTCAAACCAGCATACCTGGTCCTACATATGAATTGGCTTCTAATCCAATTATTGGCATGTCATACCACATGCCTCACACTTGCTGACATCCATCAGTGTGGCCTTAATAAAATGTGATGTATTGCTGAGTTAATTGTATTACTGGGGAATCTACCTGAGGTGTCTATGTTGGTAAGAGGTCAGCATTTGTCTCACAGATCAGGATCAACTGTTAGGAATCTCAGTGTAACGTATTTACAGGTAAAAAAAAGTATTGACTGTATTTTAATAACCTGAACAACACTAGTTAGTTTAGTTTAGTTAGTCATGAATGATCAATCAATCAAATTGGTGCCAAAAAAGCAATTACGTTTCTACAGATAAGCTCAGCTCTGCTTTTTAATGTTATCAAAAAACATTTCAGTTCTCGGTAAATATTAATATATATTTAAATGCTAACTAACATGGTGGATCAGCAGTTGGTGTTGGTGCCTCACGGTGCCTGGGTTTGATCTGTCTAGGGTCGCTGACTGTGTAGAGTTTGAGGGTTTTTTCCCTGTGTTCATGTGGGCATCCTCCCACTGTTGAAAGATCTGTGTGTTAGGTGGATTGGTGTCTGTGAAATTGTCTGAGCGGTTGTCTGTGTTTCTTTGCGTCCTCAGACTGGGTTTTTTTCTGCCTTGCACCCTACTGATTATCAGGAGTAGGCCCTGACAAGCAGTTTCATAAAATGAATGAATGTTAAATACCCAGTAAAGAGCATTATGTTTGTTATTATACAGTTATTACATGATATAACAATTCTAACTGTATAGTCATTTTTTATATATGTTATTTACACGCACAAATGTTTATGAATTAGTATTACGAATATTCTGTATTACCAGCCAGATCCCTTCTTGATAAAAAAAGGAGTGTTTCCTTTAACTAGTCTTTGTAATATTAATCTGTAAGAGATGTGAAACTGCGTCAAGGTCTGAGTTAGCACGTTTGTATAAAAGGTAAATGAACAAAATAACTACATGAATGTAAGCCCTAAATTATAAATTTAAGACCAACTTAATTAAGCCTGTCTAATCTTTTTACAAACTATTAAGCTGTTTACGAGCTAGATACAAAAGAAGACAATGGCTTTTGTCTTTGGGTGTTGGGTTGTGCAATTTTTCAGGGCAATCTCTTACGCAGGACATTTTTCTTATCAATGTCCACAGTTGCTAACATTTTAATGGTCAGACGTGCGCTGAACCAGCAGAACATTTCTTGACCAAGAGCTAAATGCCCAACTAGAGATTATAGTGCCTGCTACTCTCTTTTCCTATCGTCCGGTGCATTTTGTGACTGTTACAGCAGGATAATCCCATGACAACTACAGATACAAGAGAGGCATGGATGTTTTGTTTAGTCCTTTTAGCTCTTTAGCTCTATGTTAGCACTTCAGCTGTACGTTTTTATACCTTACATGGTATTAATGCAAACAAAAGATAATGGCAATTAATTTTTTTATATACCCCAGTAAATCCACTGAGGCAGAAGTGAAGGTTGTGAAGGGAGGCATGATTTCCAGCAGAATTGATTCTGAATGAAACTTAGGGGTGGGTGATATTGCCTAAAAATAATATCACAATATGTATACACGATATCTGGACAATGCCAATTTAATATCATGGTTTTTATTTTCTTTAAAATTTCCGGAACATCCAAACGCTGCAAATTTTGTGGATTAAAACTGTGTGCTTTAAATCTGTTTAACCAGAGAGGGTGAGACATGGGACAAATTGTGCATCTTTTATTGTACAGTATTGTGCAAATAATCTTTTGAGCTTATTAAAAAAGAACAAAGTGAACTTACTTAAAATTATGCAAACTTGCATAATTAATAAATGAATACTCAAGTATCTGAATCAAGTGTCCAAATAACCTGACTAGAAATGCTCATCAATAAAAACAATACTTTACTTCATGCAACCTTTTTTCAACATGTGGCAGCAAGGATCAGAACATAACATGTTCATTTCAAGTTGGCTAAATCCCATGTGACAATAGCAATGTTAGCGATGTAGTCACGTAATATGTATCAAGCTAGCTTTCTAAGGTTGGATGCTCGTAAAAAAATTGAGCTAAAAAAGAGCTGTTATAAAACGTTCCTTTTTAAAGAATAAAAATGACATAGCTAGCTTGAAAACTGAACCGCATTGGTCAGTTTCTGTTATTAGCCATAGTCAGCCAGCGGACTGCACTTACAGTGCTCTCTATCTGTAATGCTGGGATCGAGGCCAGCCTATGTGAACATATTGCCTACATATTTTTCTTATATTTTTCATATTAACCCATTTCTTGAATAGATTACTGGTCTTTAGTAGGTGAAAATTGATTTCTGCATTCCGTTGAAAATTAGGAATGCAGCAATCCAGCAATCCAATAGATAAATTCTGATGTTCACAATATTCCATAATTCATATAATGGCATATTATGCCTGTATTTACTATCATGCTGGTGTACCACTGGTATCTTTGTCAATGGCCTGCTGTTTTTCTGGGATGCTCTGTATATCCTCCAGAAATGCAAGGTTGTTCCTCTCATTCCACTCAAGGCTCTGCGCCCACCTCACAAACTGCAGGGCAGGGCACAGTGATTTTGTTATTTGTTTTTGTTACAGCCCGTGGCAGTGATGGATAGCTTGCGCAGACAATTAAGTTTTCAGCCACTGTTCCTCTGTTTTTGAGTCGGTGGTTGCAGGTTGATGTGACCGGGCTCTGGCTGGGTGCTCAGGTCAAATCGTCAACTGCCAGGTCAGTCTGATCTGAAGCTTTGTTCCATCGAGTTCTTTTTCACACTATGTGCCTGACTGGCACTTGCTTTAATTAAAGATTGACTAAAGATTGAAGTGGTGAAAGGGATTTGTTAAGCCCAAACCTATCCTGCTTTTCTCATTCTCTGTATCTGTTTGTACCGTTCCACACTTGATTGTAATGTGTTTTTTTTCCGCTGTACGCTGACTCAGTGTGACTAACAGTGTGATGGTTGGGGGAGGCTGTGCTGGAGGGGGCATGGAGACCTTTGCTTCGCTGCAACACTGGAAAACATGTGGACATGACACCCACAGGAGTCCACGTCTTTTCCACTAATCACCCTGACCAAACCATTAGTAAACTTTGAGGGTGTGCATCCAGAATGCCTCTGTGCTGTGGGGGTGTGTGGGGGGGGGGGTGGCTGAGCGATCTGGAGCCACGTTTTTATCTGCGTGTGACCCAGTTGCTGACTGCAGTCCTGTCAGCCCAATGATCAGCCATTTCAGTCAGGGCAAGAGCTGAGCTGGCTCGCTCTGGCACAGTGGGGCCATCGGGGGACTGACACCGCGGACGGCTGCCTTTGCCACACCTTCCAGTTACTGCCATGGCAACCACACAGCCTCCATTTCAGTGCCTACCCTTGCCACTCCTAACCCTAAGCAGCCATGGCAACACCAAAATATTCTCTTCAATCAATTCATCCCTCGCTGACATTATTTTATTATTGTTTTTCATTCATTCGTTGTGGAATATAACAAATTGATACCTTGATTAAAAAAAAATCTGTATTTTTAAAATTAACTTGAAATATGCTTGAAAGGAGATAAGCGCCATTACAGATGGTCACCTCTCTACAAGCCGCAGTAAAACCTCATTGGTAAGAGGTAATGTTTTACAAACAACCTGTTGACTTTGTAAAAATACTTTCTTTCTTTTTTGTTTAGCAATAAGACTTTATCTTATTTCTTTTTTAGACCACTTCATCCCTCTCTTCCGTCAGTATAAAGAGTCACTGTGAAAAAGGAAAAGATTATGTGGTTTTAAACACAAATGCAGCTTGAGGGGAATGTCCAGAGAATGCAGAGAGGCGAAAAGTCACGGCTTGCATTTACATTCATTTGTTTCAGTCAGCGTTGTTTGTTTCTGCATCCTGCATGCTCTCAGCCCTTCCATTCTTCAATCAGCCTGGCCAAGCAATCCAGAGACCTAATGATTGCATTAACCTCCCGGGCAGGTTATAAAAATAGCCTAATCTAATAGCCCTGGTTTGCAAAGTGATGTCATAGCTCTTGTCAAATGTAACTCAGCTTTCCTGCTGCATAAAAAGCAGACTTTTTGCCACCTTCTATTCGGCCCTGACCTGCATTTACAGTGATATGAGAAAACAGTCCTTGCACTTAAAGACATCCTTGGAAGCTCTGTACACAAAGATCCTGGTCACCTCTAATGTTTTTTTTCTTTTTTGTACAGACCCTATCCTCTCAGACTTTTCTAAAGATAAGCCAAAGTAATAGATTTTAAATGAAGCCTGAAAATGCATGATTGTTTTATTTAGGATCCCTGCCAAGAACACTTAAGAGGTTTCAGATTATTATCCCTTCTTTATGTCAAACTCCTGCTGGATAAACAGTTTCCTGCCCTTTACTGCTATGTGTTTTTATTATTGAACACCAAAAACACCGCTGCATTGAACTGCCATCTGTCCCCTTGGTTAATGGTACTAGTTACGGTCATTCTCGTGACAGCAAGCTACTGGTTACGGTCATTCTCGTAACAGCAAAAAGTGAAAGGGGCACCCAGCAGCCGCCGGTGTCTCACTGCCTCTCACAAACACCTTGCCGCATCCTCTCTCTCCCCTCCCTCAGTTCCATTAACAGAGCTAATCCTGGTCCTACAATAATGGAGGGGCTTGTGTGAGGCCATGAAGTCCTCATCAGTTGAGTTTATTCAGTTGATTTCACACTTAGAATATCTGTATTCAGAGAGAACATATGTACAAGGTCACACAGAATAAATTTGTGTTTTTCCAGAATCCCGCTGTTTTGTATTGAGGCTTCTTTGTGTCTCAAATGAACTAGAATGTAGTCTAGCTTTGTGGTGATTCGGTTCTTACACATTTAAATTATCAGGAGAAGTGGAAAAGGCATTGTGTTACATAGATTTCATTTTTGAATGAAGAGAAACATGAAGCCAGGATTCAAATAGTCTCTGCATGCTTCATCAGTTGGAGAGAAGGTGGAACTTCTTCTGAAGGGCCAAAGAGAGACTGTAAAACAGAGTTTGATGGAATTTCAGTCCAGGGAGTGCCCCCAAAATGGTACCTCATGTGTCTGTGTTTATGTGTTCTATGTCTGTTTCATCAAGTAACACTCATAGTTTAAAAAGCTCTGCGTTTGTTCTGTTTTTATTTTAAGTATATATACTGTCTGTTAAGTGTCAGACAGTTAGTAATTGTCCTGGAATATATAAGATGCTGGAGGTAATTATTTTCCCATATCAAATGAAAGATTAGATTCAAATATGTAAATGATTCAGTTGTTTAAACAAAACGAGTCTCGAACTAAAAGTTTTACCCTAAACTATAGCTGATGGAACAAGCCCTATCAACTTTAGACTTTTCAGTTGTTACTCAAAGACAAGAAGGCAATTTCAGCAACTCCAAATTAAGACTAAAAAGAGGAATGCGTTGATAGTTGGTTGTCTTACAAGACCATCAAAACAAGCATGAAGAAATCAAGTCGAGTGTCCTGTTTCATTGTTGCTTTCATTGTTGTTTCATTGAGTTCTGGATTGTGTTGGTAAATTTAAATAATTTTCAATAATCTGTTATCAAATAGTTGTATCACAAAAAGTTCATTTTAAAATTGTAAAAGCTGTGGGACTGAAGTATTGTACTCACAGCCAACTTGAAACAGTGATTGGCTGGCTGCAGATAAGTATAGTTAAGCGACAGGTTCTGTGTGAGCAAGAAACGGAAGAAATGGAAATGGAGAAACGGCTTACTTTATAATTGTTGTTAATTTTTGTATTGGTTAAAATGTTTTTTAAAAGATTTTAAACTCAACTCAAAAAGCAGCTGGAAGCCAGTACCGCGCCACAAGGATTGGGGTAAAGTGAGGGTTTATGTTATTCTTAGTGAATAGCCTCGCTGCTGATTTTTTAACCAGCTGCAGAAGTGAGAGTGGATATCATTAGAATGGTGTAGTGTTTCAGGAAATTACCTAGCCTATATTGTGTTTATATCCCTTTTTTTAATTTGTGTATCCTTTAGAGATCTTGTCTAATGGACAACACATCTACTCAGACCACTGTGAGATCATTTGAGTTATTCTTAGCCGGTGTATCCAGTCCTCAAATTACACATTTTTGGTCAAGCCCATAGCAAACACAGGTGTAAAAAGATGATTCAGATTTAAGTCCAGGACTGATTTTTCTAAAATGTAATTTTTTTTTGCCTTTTTACTCCAGGATTGAGTGAGTTTTTCAGTGATGAATGGTCTTGGGTTGGATGCCACTGAGGCACTAAGACTAAGACCCTAAGGATAGTTTGGCTCTCTGCCCTTTAAAACGGAAAACCCACCCTGCAAGAGCTCCCCCACATCTGCCCATGCGCAGGGACCCTGAGCAATGATGAGAGACCCAAAGGAACGAGTGAACCGCTCCATAGAGTACAGACATAATGGTGATGTGGTACTTCAGTTTCAGAATTACCTGTGAAAGGCTTATGTAAACTGTTTGAGTCCGGCTATTCTCTTAAAAACATCTCTGTTGTATGACTTAATGCCTACACTTTTAAATCTTCACTTGTCAGACAACAGCCCTTCTAGTAAAGAGAGATGTTGATCCATAGGCTATTTAAAAAGCCGCAACCCCCTACCATGTTTCCTTTTCAGAGGACTAGAATAGAGGAGCCACCCTTAAAGTAGCGGATTTATGCTAACATGCAGTATTTCCACTTCCTGAGGATAGAAGTGGAGGATTTTCTCAATTCAAAGTGCTGCAAAGAGGGTCAGGCAGGGGCGCTATAACAAGCCTGTAGAAGCAGCGAACCTGTGATTGTGAAAAGGCCCTCCACATCTACACAGTAGTGTTCCAGGAAGGTGAATTTGTAAATTGTATGGGTCTTTATCATCAATTGAGTTATATAACAGTGCTGAAATATGACACAAATTTGAATCTCTATTTTTGCCTTCCACACGGTATGTCAGAGTGTCCTAGGGTGACCTGTCGATCTCTCTCACAATGTATGGATGTTGCCACATTGCCAATTCCCTTAGCTTTTGATAAGATCATTATTAATATCCATATATAACCGGGTTCTCCATAAATATATATATTTTTATGCGGCAGAGTAATGAGAGAATCTGTAAACATCTCTCTCTCTCTCTCTCTCTCTCTCTCTCCACAGTAGCCGGATCCAACGTGCCCCCCATTAAGCCGTGGTGGAAGGAGTCAGTGGTGGTTGGGACAGCGACCTGCGTCTCCTTGGTCTTCCTCCTCTTAACAGCCCTAGTCTGCTATAAGGCCATAAAGAGGTAGGCACCACCATCACTCTAGTCTGCTATAAGGTCATAAAGAGACTGGCCCTGTTATCACTCTAGTCTGCTATAAGGTCATAAAGAGACTGGCCCTGTTATCACTCTAGTCTGCTATAAGGTCATAAAGAGA
>JAOVYW010000966.1:0-13339 GCA_025775045.1 Hiodon tergisus | reverse complement strand
CTGGCCCTGTTATCACTCTAGTCTGCTATAAGGCCATAAAGCAGTTATCCCCACTATCGCCAGAGACAAAGTACTGAAGTAGAGCGTACAGTTGCACAGCATTATAACAGTATCTTAAAGAAAAAGAGAATATAGATTGCTAAAATAGACTTTAATTAGAAACATATTATATTTAGCTTTTTTGCTACAATAAGAAAGTTCCTACCTGATTGTTGGCACATATTTGGTACTACTATCAGGGAAGTACGATCAACAGGCCACACCATAAATCTCTTTCTGAAAAATCAATGTTACCTTTAAGACTACCTTTGTTCACACGCAAGCCTTTATTTATTGGATAAATCCTGCAATCCGCAGCCATCTGAAAAATCTATTGGACAGACTGTCAGATTGGAGTCTGTCATTTGTGAGCAGTTAGAGCCGTCTTCTCTACTCCAGAGTTGAGATGGAGCTATATGAATGATGCACTCTGTGTACCTCGCTAAAAGTAAAAAAAAAAATTTTTTTGAAAACATGGACTGATTTGATAGCAAGCAGCAGCAACAGCAATAATGTGTAGTGTGCTGGTAATTAACTGCTTTGACTTCAGTAGCTTTGTGGGTGGGGGATGGGGGTGGAGTGTAAGGGGGGGTAGAATGTAGAATGGGCATCCTTTTCATGGTGTTTTATCAGATAGTATGTGTAGTATGGATCACTGTGACCCTCAGCTATCAGTCATTAATTTGTATTATTCATTTGTGCAGGCATTCAGTTGCAGCGTCTTTTCTACATTTGTGTTTAGCCCCTGCAGGGCTCAAAGAAGATTTATTTTCTGTGTTTAGCAGCCAGTTGGAGACATTTTCATAGGGATCAGCTTTCAGGTTGTATGATACTTTCATTAAAATCACTCTGTTTTCAGTTGGAACCCTGGATCAGAAGCATTATATTGTCGCATTTAATTTTGTTGGGACTTTTGCTAGAATCCTTACAGGATTCCTTACAGTATGACATTGAAAAAATACCTCGCCTCTTTAAAAGTTCTGTAGCTCAAACGGGTTGAATGTATACAAGTTGGGTGAGAACTTCTGATAGGCCCTATAGGTTTGTTTTCACTTATAAGGGAGGTGTTTATATTTACATAAATAAGTCTATCTGAATTCCCCACCCCCTTTTCCCTGAGTGTCTTTGTGAAGAACAGGTGAACCAATTGAATGTCCCAGCTAGTTACATGGTGAATACAGCTGTCCGCAACCCAGAAGATTAAGTCATGTCAGGTTACTAGATGTATGCTGATAACTAAGCCCTTGGGTTTGTAAACGCAGAAAAAAATACAAGCTTTCTTTTCCAAAATTGATGCTTAAAAGATCCATGGCCTTAGAGAATGGAAGAAATCATGTGGGAGAAGAGGAAGTCTTTGTGAAAAGCAAACTAGCTGCGTCTCACCACCATTGTGGACAGACAATAACAGTGTGTGAGAGGCTTGTCTGTATAAAGCCTGAGCCGGTCGAGCTCGACAGCCCAGTGATGGGCTTTCCCAGGGAAAATGAGAGGGACGGGTGCCAGGGAGCTAGTGGGGAGCAGGGGGGGGGGGGGTGCTGGCATCCTGACAGCTGTGTCTGCAGCAATTTTTGTTCCGTTATATTTGTATTTTCTGGCAGTCATTTGTCAGCCACAGAGCGGACCAGAAAATCCCTTTTCAAGCATCTGGCAGGAACAAGACAAGTACAACAGGGCACTGAGTCTGAGGGAACTGCATTCATTTTTAACTACACTTATAAAACATGGTTGCACATAATGAATGGTTGTTTTATTCTCTGGCCAGATATGGTACAGGGCCAGGAACCTCTCAAAAGGGCCGTCAGACTAGTCAATTTTAAGCTTCTATCTACTCTTGGTGGAAGCCATTCACGGAGCTCTCCTTTGAGTTATTTGCTCGTTGTCATGAAGGTGAGCTATCACCATCAAAAAGAGCTTAACAAATTTTCAGAAAGATGCACATCAGAACACTAGCGTATGAAATATTAATTTAGTGTTCCTCTACCACCTGGCACATGTGTGCTGTACATTTATTATTGAAGGGCCATTCTGAGTGACTGAGGAGGCTCTTTGTGTGAATGCATTTTCAACCCACAGCACCACAATAACAAAAGAACTGCTCCTGAGATGTGTAGTCTCGTAGGGATTTTACATTAAAGCCTGTAAAGGCAGAAGGTGCCATATGAATGGCCCCAAGCTGGGTCAACCAGTAAGGTATCATTGTGCATAACTGATGGAAAATGATTCAGAAAAACTCAATATGGCTTCTACATAAAACTTATTTCAGCCACCGGCCGTTCAGCCCCACTGTTCTGTTGATACTGAAATCTCTGTATTTTGTCAAGGTAAGTCATTTAACTTACTCCCAATAGACTTATATTTCCAGCTTTAGCTTGTCCTGGGTCTTGCAAGCTGTCACACTGGAACTAGTTATCATTGTACCCAGCTCTAATAAACCAGTCCACTAATAAAGTTGATTATGTCCCTTTTCTGTTTCATCATGAAGATACGCCACTCAATGTCGTATTTATATATATATATATTTTAATTTCACTTTATTGTTTATCATCAAGAGAAGGAAGCTTATTAATATTTATGATTTTGTTGAAGTTCATGTCCTCTGAATTGCCTATTTAGAAAATACCTTCTGCCTAACTAAATTTGGATAAGACACAGTCAGAAAGAAAGACAGAAAAAGTGTAGAAGGACACCATTTACACTGTAGTATTTGTGATGCAGGGAATTAAACTGAATACATATAAGTTTGAAATTTTCTGGTTATGAATTAGTGGGATTCGTGCATCATCTGAAAATGGCTCTGATCTCCTTGTTAATTGCAGGGATGGTAGGGACCTGTCGGCTGATCCTCTTGCCTGTCGGCAGGGATGCCTTTTTAGGTCCGTTGATCTTTTCATCTTTGACGGTTTACCAATTACACCTTAGAAAGGGCTTGCAGTGCAGCCATCCTCTCTAATTTGCAGGAACAGTAGAAGGGTAAATATCACCTATGACATAGTATATAGACATCTTTAATTCCGATTTTATCGGTTCTAAATTAGTGCGTGTGAATACTAATTTCCCAGTCTGTTTCCCCTTCTCTGTACTTTCACTTATCGGTTTATCTCCCGTCCTACCTCTTTCTCCCCATCTTTCTCTCTCTCTCTGCCTCTGCCACCCCCCACCAAATAGTCTCCAGGGAAATCAGGGAAGCCCGGATGCTAGCCAAGTGTAAATCATGCCAGGGGACAGTTTTATTGCACAGTCTTTCCGATGTCCCCAGCCCTAAGGCTGGGTAAACTGTTCTCCAAAGACAGATGGCACCACTGGAGCAGTGAATTGTTTTATCCACACTGCCCTGGGGGAGTTGCAATGTTTTAGACACTGAAAATGGGCGCTAGCATCCATGACCATTCCTAAAGGGAAGTCAAGGTGGACACTGTCCTGGAGGGTGATTGTGTCCAGTATATTTTGTGTGCATGATGTAGTGTATGCTGTTTTATGAAGTCATGTATTTAGAGGTGTGGAGACAATGATGTAAGTCATACAAACAAATGTTAGCTCCTCTTGTCATAATGTATTACAAACCAGCAAGGTGTTCGGCACAATTCTGTAGAGTTAAGATTAATTGAAATGGTATTGGGTTCTTGGGATGATTAAGTTCTTCACAGCTAAATTAATTGGTTCTCCGTTTCTAATGCACTAAGGCAACATATTGCATTAGCCTATTTATGAAAGTACCTTGCCCTTAGACTGGTCCCTGAGGAACACCAAATAAGCAGGTTTTAGACAGCTCAGATATTTCAGACAGGTATTTTCCTTTATTTTTTTTGTTACTAAGATTAACAGTAGTTATAGGACATGGATGACTCTAGCAGTCAACCGAAAATTGAAATATTTCTGCACTGATTATATTGTAAAGGTTTGAATATTGTCTTTAGGCCCATTTCAGACTTTGAAACATGCAAGAATGGCATGGTTTTCCAACCATGGTACCATTACTTGGTACAGATGGCTATAATTAATCAACTGACAGCCACTTACTATTAATAATTGTACCCACATGCATCTGGCAATATAAAACTTTTTGTATAACCATCAAAGGCAACAATAAAGTAATTATTCTAATGAAATTATCAAAATGTTTTACTTATTTGGAGTATATTTCTTATACATTTACAGTTTTCATTCTTACATTTCTGATGAGGTCGGATAAAGAGGATAGCTTGGTCGATTTTAATGATGTAAAATTCTATGAACAACAGCTTGTCCATATTCTTAGTTTTGTCCTGTACTTGATTTTATATTCATATATATATTGACAGTTAATATAGCATGCTCAGCCCCCTGTCTACTCTTGAGATATAGCTAGTTTCTTCTAGCTACTGAGACCAATGAAGCTCTTGCATCTGCCCTCTCAAACTAATCAGTCCAATAAAGCTATCTTACAATCCGTTTCTACATGAAATTGTTATACCTTTCGTAGGCGTAGGTCGTAGGCGTGGCGTGTGCTGTCACTGCCATTAATTTGCCCAGAACTATTTACAATTGAACAAAGGAGGTGTTCTCCCATGGTTACAATATGAAAAAAAAATGTGTATAAATAATTCGTTAATTAAAAGGTGCATAAACAGAGCTTTAATTAAATTAAATTAATTTAGGCTAAGAATACATTTTTGGGATGGAAGAATAATTTTTTTTTTAAAAAACATATCAATACTAGAAATTGTATCATTAATAGAAACAATTGGACACTATGGGAGGCAGTCTGGATTGTTAGGGATATTTATAATGCATCTAAATAATGTTAATCTCAACCTCAAACTCAAACTAAACACCTAGCTCGGATGACCTTAGCTACACTAAGAAACCATCTAACTAACACCGGGATACCGGGGTCTAGATATTGTGGATTTGTTCTTCAAGAGTCCAATATTCAAAACAAGGAATTGTAACCAACACACCTTGTTCCTACTGATTCCTCAAATTCACCATCTAACTCGCTCCCTGTTTAAGTGGTTACAGGTGTGTCAATTGTTCAATCTGCTATTAGTTAGGTCAGGATGGAGTTGTAACGTCCCATGCTGCCAGCTGATGGAGACATTTCCTTGGGATGCACATTCCCTGGATGACTCTACACCTTGTCACTCAATGAACATTTTTTAAAATACCTTTTAGGCAACATGATTCTGGAAATAGAACAGAAATATATTGGCTGTCCAAAAACGAATCTCATACCACTTGTCTATATTGTTCTCCCAATTCAAGGAACCAACAAAAGCAATTTCAAGTCTGTTCTTTCAAAAGTATTTTTCTGCACCTTGTCAATTATACTGCCCCTGGTTTCAATTAAGGTTGAAATTATTTAGGAGACTATGGTCAATTATTACAGACACTCTGGGTAGGATGAAATAGTAATTATAGTTCTAAGTAAAGCCCTATGGTCAAGCCTGGTTCTTGATAAGTCTGGGGTCCCTAGACACAAACGCACAATGAGGTAAAGGTCCAAAAAAGTATTTATTTATATAATATGAATATTAATAACAAACAAAAAATGGCTCGGCGCAAGCATTAATTACTTTCAAAACTTTTCAACCAAACAGAATGAACTCAAAGCAGACCAAAAGCCCAGGAGTGGATTCCCCCCCCTCTATCCAGAAGACCTCTGCTTCTTGCTTTTATATCTCACCCGACCAATAGGTTTGTATGGTGATTCTGTTCTGTGGCCTCATGGGGAATGTAGTATTGGAGACGGGGCAGCCATTGCATCCTGCACTCCCCTTGATGTGCAACAAGCTCACTGTGCTGTGTCTTCTGACTATAGAGCATGAGGAAAGCAATACCCACAAGAAAATGACCCAACGCGATGTCTCACTGTAGCTGTAGCTTGTTTGATGAAAGATTTTTCTCACCTGTCCTCCACAAATAGCCCCTGAATGTATTTCAAAATTTATATATTTCACCTTTTTCATGTTTTACATTTTTGTGGGCATACTTATGCACGTATAATGTGATCGACTGAGCTTCCTGGGGTTTCCCTCATTCTCAAGGAAGTATCTCATGCTGTCACCATTTACCACCGTGTGCTTTGCCTAGACCATCGGTCACCTGGGGTGACTCGTGTTCTGTTGAAGCAGTCTCTGAACCTGATCCAGCTCTTAGCTTTGAAATTTTGCATGTTGCAGGAAACCGTTACGGAAGGAGCAGAATGGATCGAGCCTGGGGGAGTACGCCATGACGGTGGAGACCACCAATGCAGGAGTGTAGGATGGACCTGGATCAGGAGTTTCCGGAGCACAGCACCTCATTTCTAGTGTGTTGGGAAGAGGGGGGTCCAGACTTATGATTCTCCTATTAATCATACTCTTGCATGCCAGTTTTTTTTTTACCTGATAAGAGCTAGAAAAAGTGAGAAAGAAAGAGGAAGTCGTATGCTTTGAAAAAGACAGTCAACCCCCTCCTTAATATGCAGAGCATGGCACTACCATCCTGCACAATAAATCATTTTATCCTGGCAGCTGACAGTCAGTGTCCCAAATCTCTTCAGAGAACCACTACAAATAATCATGATAACAAAAATAAAGCATGCACGTAATTCCTCCCAATTTCTCTGTACTTTTAATTTTGATTTTATGAGCGTTTTTCCACCTTGTTGAGTGGCACGTTGTGTTTTCATGGCTTGTCTAATACAGCAGCTTGTCTTGCTGCCTATTTGAAATGAAAAGATCATCAGAAGGGACCATCTAGGATTAGCCTGTAAATCAAATGAAAGGAGGGGAAAAATAATAAACAAACAGCAAAGCCAGCGCATGTCCTTGGAGGAATAAATGGCTTTCTGTGCATTCTGAAAAGGGTATTACATAAGAAACGAAGGTGCAATTGAATGAAAATCTCCTCATTGTTGTAAGGGAGAAGCTGTCTGATGAGAAATATTCAGTTCTGGCTCTGTCAACCTACAGAACCACAACAGAAACAGAAAAGCAACATGTTAACAATGGCCTGTAAATCTTGGGCCTGCATTGCAACTATCTGACAATACACCACTGACTAAATATATTAACTTCAGTAAAATGAGAAAAAAGGAAATGCTCTCTCATTTGTCTCAGTTGGGCTTTTGTATTGTTCTGCCCATGTCATCCATTTCGGTATATTTCTACATGGCTCAGAATAATTGCGGCTGACCTTTCAAGCCCAATATCAGTTCATTGCAGATACTTGCTCATGGGTAATTAGAGAAATTGCTTGGTTCAGCGAGGGCCTCAGGCAGCAACATCTGTAGCTTTGTCTATACCCTGCAACTTCTTCAGCACTGAAGAGTGTTGCAAAAGCAAGTGCGTCTGGGATGCAGGGTTAGCATTGTCTGAACTGTCTACCCCATTTATATAGTGCTTATGGAAGGCCACTGGATCTTAAAGTAATTGGTATTTAGTATTTAAAAATTGTTTGGTTTATTAACCCAAATTTATCAGCACCAAAGATGAAAGACAAATAGAGGTGTAATATCTGATTTTTTCAAATTAAGTAATTCCTCCCTAATTTGGAATTGTCAATTGTGGTAATTCATTTGAGATCGTCTCTAAGAATCCTCCCATAGCACTTGCTGAGCTAACTGCGAGCTGCCATTGTGCTCAGTCACAGTTGGCGAATGGCATGAGCTGGACTTAAACCTATAAAATCCAGCTCATAGGGCTTAGTCTGTGCTAAAATATTTACTGTGGCTCAAATTTGTGATAGATAAAGAAAAGATAATAAAATACATATTCAGAAAAAGCAGTTCTGCAGGTGAGGGATCTTCCTGAATGGGCTGTTTTACCTGTAAGTCTTAGAGGATTAATGGCTTGAGTCAGAGGAATTTGTCCATGCGGTGCTGGGGTCTACGAGGAGAGACAACGATTCTAAATTGGGTTGGTATATAATTAAAAAATGATTTGGCTATTCCAAATATAGAAAAAAGAAATTAATATTTTTATTCATTTTCAATGATGTTCAGTACCCCACATTTCAGAGTTGGGAGGAGAGCATTGAATTTAATAGGACGAAAGTCAGTGTCGAGATTATAAGTCTTTTTTATGTCTACTTTTTTTTTGGTTATCTCTTTTAAAATGTTGAAGGTTAATTGGCTGTTAAACGTTGGAACATGCACACACACACTCACCCACACAGTTCATTTAGGGCTAACAAATGGGTGCAAAGTGTTTCCAAGTACATTGTTCTGTAGCGCCTGTATAATACAAAACTCTGTGTGGGCCATTTAAAATGCCGTGGATCTCTCAAATGATTTAAAAAAAAAGAAAAAAAAATGTGTAGAAATGTTTCCTGCTGTAGAATTTACAAGCAAACACAAATCTTGTATGCTGGTATATAAGTACATATACCTACGGTGCACCCACCATAAATGTGTATTATAATGTAAATGAAAATGTCTGAGAAGTAACGCATGACTGTAAATATCAATAGTAAAGATTTGCCTTCTTGACTGTCTATGGCATTTACAGAGTAACAGAAAACACATTAATGGAGACAAATATAGTATGGTGAAATGCTGTCTATCAGAGTTTGATTTAACGTTGTCATGTTTCTGGAAGAAGCCATTAATGTATATGTGGTTAATTAAGGACCATTGCACAATATGTGCATTGACTACCAACATATTAATCCTATATATTGTGCATTAAACTGACTTGACTGCAACATGCTGACTTTTTTAGTTTTAAATAAAATTGTACTATTTAATATGTCCTTCAAGAGTCTTATTTGCTAAATTATAACAGTGTTTTTTGTGTCTGAATGTAATGTACAGCGAGATATATCTCTGTCCATCTAGGGCCAGCTGAAGCTTCATCGGAGGGCAGACCTCCCAAATGACCGTGCTGGCATGCTGGCTTCCTATGTCGGCTGCCTATCCTGTATGGGAACCATAATCCATAAGTCTATCACATGTTAAGGGATCTTGTACTTGGCAGGTCAAGGAAGCCCAACGTTGGAGAAACCTAGTCACAAACACAAGTTCCCTTTTTCTTTCTTCCTGGTTCAGCTTCTCTCCCTGGGATAGACACTGCAGAGACACGGTGAACTCATTAACTCTCCTGCGAGGATAGAATCTTGCTTCTGTAACAGTCTCCAGTTGTCTTTGTTACAATGTGTCCATAGGGCAGTCCAGGCAAATGCCCGGTGGTCCGGTCCATTCCCAGTGCCGGTGCCGGGAAATTGCAAATAATAGCAATAAATAATAATTACTGTAATTTGTGTTAACAAATGCCAGGGCTGATTTTTAGTCCCAGCCCATCACTGCAGGTGGGCATGATCGTCCTTGCGGGGACAGCCTAGATAATGCATCAGCTATCACTTTCTCCTGACAAGTATTTTATGTCAAAATGGTAATTAGCATGATTGGCATCCCACAGATGGTCAGCAGTCCCCAACTATGCAGTCTGTAGGTGAACCAATGGATTATTATTCATATCGGCCAATGAAGAAAGTACCCTAAAGATAATCTTTAAACTTAGTCTATGTCCATTTCAGGGCCAGAAGCTCAAAAGCAATAGTTGGTATTTTGGTTTTATTTCGGCTGGGTGCAAGCTACAAAAAAAAGAGCTATGAAAATTTTTCAAACATTGCTTCTTAGTCAGCAGACACAGTTATTGTATAGCCTAAATACATAATTGCTTATTCATTACACAATGTGCACAAACAAGGCTGCATTGACCACGTAGTCAAAGAATTGCGCAGCCCAAATTGCATATGTTCAAATTCATACAACCCAAACAGCATGTGAAATGCAATACTCTCATAGTTGTAAGTTGTACTTGGTAACTTTTAAAGACTTCAATCTGTCAGTAGCGGCTAATTATGATTTTCTTGTCACACAAAAATTAAGTAAACTACCTAAGCCGAACAGTGTATAGCTACACACTAATTCCAACATTAATTACATTGTAGTTAGATTGGATTAACCCATTAATGCATACCATCACATATATGTGATTATTCGAAAGTGGTTCCTGCAGGGTAACATCACATATATACAGCAGAGTCAAAATAACCATTTAAACCACCCAAGAACAAAGCAAACAGTTTTTCTCACATCACCCCCAGTGTTGGACCACGGTGCTCCAGATCACTTTCACCCATTCTGATCTTCCCAGTTAACTGTCTAAAATGTCTGGAAAAACAAATCTGTCAATACAAGCATGAACAAACAGACATTCCCATAGTGCTCAGCACCAATCTTCCAAGGAGTACTTGGTGGAAAGAGATAGGATGGACACTGGGGACTCTTACCAGTCACTGTTATAATTTCCTCCCCTATTAGCGGCTAATAAAAGATCCACAGCAACTGCTTCACAGGTGGCGCATCCATGTGTTCCTGAGGTTCCTCCCACAGTGGAACTCAGGATAACACTATCTGACAGTCTGAGCAATTCAAACATTCACGCATTGTCCACTTCCAGAGAAACGAGTTATGCAGCAATAAAGGTGATCTGAAAGGCTTAACGGACAGGCTTGTAAGCCAATGCCACAAAGAAGAGGTGGCTCAACAAGACATACTGTGCCAGTATGTCCCCGAGGTTGAAAGAGAGGAGATTAAGTGGGGCTATACCAGCCAGTCCTGGACCACTGCTCTGTCCTATAGGTCTGTGGCCACTAGCTCTCATGCATCAAGTTGCACACATCCCTTCACAGCAGTGGGCATTTATGAGCTGTAACCCATTCTGCCCAAGTTACTGAAATATCTGTTCTTAATGCTGCAGATGGAAGATAATTGAAAATTTTATCATCAAAGCCAACTAACTGTTGGAAGCCTGAGCCAGGAAATGAGCATTGAAATTCAATGAAGGGTCAAAAGGGTTCACAAAGGGTTCAAGATCTTCTTATTCAGCTGTATATTTATGGAATCAGTTAAGGTTAAGTGTGTTGCTGAAGAATACAATAGCTGAGGTTAACCTTAACCTTAACCACTGTACCGCCAGCTGCCGCTCTTTAACACCACCACAGCCACCCAGGCATCTACACTTCTGACAGGTCAGTGTTTTCATGCTTCATATTTGCAATAAATGTGTAAGATTCCAAATAACCCCACATCCAGCTAAGCCTTCCTATATGTTCTACCCTTCAGCGAGCCCCCAATCAGCAGTAAATATCCCCGCAAGGAATATCTAGCTGAAATCTGCCTTCAGACTTTGCACTCACACACGGAATTTGGAATCCCTGACTTGTCACCAATTTAAAACAGTTCCATCTAGTCCAACGCTCCAAACTATGATGTTCCCAGCTGGCAACAAATTACTCCATATCGCATACCTCCCAGTCATAAAATAACCTGACACATCAAAAAAATTTACATTTCAACTGTCATTAAATAGCCTAAAAATCCAACTTATACTGCAAAAATTTATGCATGTCATAATAAAGAGTATTTACATATTCTTGTAGTCTGGGATGGCCATTCCCCTCTTTTAAATTGTAAAAAATGTGTATTTTTAACAAGGGGAATTTTCTCTTTTATTTCTGTCTGGACATAAAGTCAGAAACATGCAGGGTTTTATTTCTGTCAATTCAACAGTTTCTGTTAATTTTTTCTAATTCATCTTCATTGGAGGGACATGAATGCTATTTTGATCAGGACTCTGGCCTTTAGAAGACTGCATTCTAAATTAAGACAAGCTGTTACAGGTTACACCACTGTGGCACAACCTACTCTTCCTCAGCCATCAGAGCCCCAGAAGGAGCAGAATCTATTAACATCCAATGAGTTGCCGAGCAAGAAGGAACAGGAGTTTAACGGTACGGTTCCCCCTCCCCTCCTACAGTGGGAATCAGGATAACGACATCTGACAGTCTGAGCAATTTAAACATTCACGCATTGTCCATTCCCAGAGAAACGATTTATGCAGCAATAATCTGACAGGCTTAACGGATTGGCTTGTACACCAATGCCACAAAGTAGAGGTGGCCCTATTTTATCACAACAAGATATCTGTGCCGTTATACTATCGCAGTAAATGTGTTTCATTAAAATAGATTAATGTATATATTATCCAATTTGCTCTCATAAATGTGGGGGGCCATCAACGTTGATGTCTGTGTTTTTGTCCTGAGCTGTTGTGGATTCCTGTGTTCCCACGAACATACACGTTTCCCTCTAACACATCGGCATGGACAGATCATTTTGCTTTGTTGATCGGTGAGCTCATGCATTGCTATCTTTTATATTGCATCTTCTTGCGGCATTAATGAGGTGCCACGCTAGTTCCCGTCACGTTTTCACCAGTTAGCACTAGTGATTTCCGGCTGGAGAGTTGGAAACCTGAGGAAGAACAGCTGCTGTCCCTGAGCGAAGGCTTTAAAATGCAGAAAGTTCAAACGGCATCAGCACCTGCCAGATGCTGCCTCAGTTGGTGGGGGTAGGGGGTGTCCCGTGTGAGGGAGGCTAGTACAGTAGTCCTGATTGAAGACTGATAGCGGCCAGTGCTACAGAGCAGAACTAAGCTCAGTCCATTCCCTGCTGAGCCAGGTCCATAACAGTGCTTGCTGCTACATCATCAGGTTTTAACTTTTGTTGATGGGCGGATTATTTTATGGTTGGAGCTTCTAGGGGTAATTTGTTTTTTTCATTGTCATTTCTATTTGACCATCCATCATTTATCACACACATGTATTCAGACCACCTTTCAGAAAATTAATGCAATTAGAAACTGCAAACAAAACTCTGAACACAGCAATTTTCTTATTCATAGTATCAAAATCTAAGAAGTTTCTCCCTGTGGCTATGGTTAAAGCAGCCAGGCAACCGAGAAGGATAATAACTCAATCAGATTGACAGACAGTGGCAAACCAAGCAAGGAGCAGCCCCCCTCTTACCGCCAATGCAACAGTTCTCTCCCACCAAATTAATAAACGACCGTTACATCGGCCTTAACTGGATTTGCTGAGGTAGAATTGTGCCTGTATTTGAAGGAAGGAATTCCAGCCCGGCTGGATCTTTGCCATTGTCTTCGTCTCTTCACTGTTTTCTTGACATTTCCTGCATCAGCATCTATGCTCTTGTCTCTAATTTCGTTAGATTGATTTGCAGGACTTTCTCAGAGTCGGCTGAAACAAGAAGCATAGTGCATTTTGTACCCAGTACATTTAAGCATATGTGGTGGTGCCTATGAAATAGGCTTGGGAGGGTAATATGGATATTTCAATAACAAAATCAATACCGTTTTCCCTAGGGTGAGGGGTCTGGAATTTAATTAATGCCCATCTACAGTGCCTTGCAAAAGTATTCACCCCCCTTGGCATTTTTCGTGTTTTGTTGCCTTACAACCTGGAATTCACATGG
>JAOVYW010000965.1:4120-16881 GCA_025775045.1 Hiodon tergisus | reverse complement strand
GGTTAACCGACAACCTACACCTTAATCACACATCCCTCTGGCAGCACTATTGACAAAATGGTGGCACAACGGACATTAACCTGTATTATCAGTTTTTTCCCCCTCGTAGGGTCAAAAGGAGTCTAGGATTCCTGTAAGTGATTTCAGTGCAGAAGAATTGATGATTAACATTTAGCAAAAAATGTTCAGTTATTTTTTTAAGAATGTGTTAACTTTTTCTGAAGAACACACAACAGTTTAATGTTTACGTTTAAAAACGCTGTTTTATGCTGAGATTATTGCTTCCTTGTTGATATTTTTCTGCACGTCTATTATATTTTGTATATATACAGATCTGGAAAAAATTTTGAGACCAATGCAAAATTATAAGTTTCTCTGGTTTTACTATTTATAGGTATGTTTTTGAGTAAAATGAACATTTTAGTTTTATTCTATAAACTACTGACAATATTTCTCCCAAATTCCAATTAAAAATATTGTCATGTGGAGCATTTATTTCCTGAAAATGACAACTGATCAAAATATCAAAATATCAAAATATCTGGTTCTCTTTTTCTAGATTTGCACGACTTCGAACCGTCCACGCCATGTACTTCGTGGACATTCGAATGAGTTGGAGGGCATCTCGGTCAATGGAGACCCTCTGCCTGGTCTGTAGCTTTGTTGTCCTCAATGTCTGCTGCTTGACCTTGTTTTTATGAACCGCCCTCTTTTAAATTTTAAGGGTGTAAGCGACCTCACGCTCACTGTATCCCTCTGCCTGTAATGCCAGAATTGAACTCTTTTCCTCACTCAACTTTTCTTTTCAACTCTTTTGGCATTTTTTTATTCCAGTTACTTTACTGGTACCACTAGCACTGTTTTTGCCTTCCAGCTTGCCTTATTATAAGAGGAGAGTGATGACCACAGCAGTGGTTTTTACACCTTTTTAAATATGATTTGGTTCAGGTGATCACCTAATCAGTACCTCATTAAGTAGAATGACTTGTTGGAATTCAACAGACACTGGAATGGACTGGCTGCCATGCATGCAAAGTAGTGGTGAAGAAGTTGTATTTAGCAAAACTCTCTACACTCAAGATTAAGATCACAAAACTGAAGATTTAAAATTAAACGATTGTCCGGATTTGCTTTTCTCCTACCCAGTCGAGAACGAACTTCTGCACAGAAACAATCTTTCCAATTCCAGCAATCCCTGTGGTCAGCAGAGTTCAGGTGGGTTTCTCTTTATCTGACAAGGGTTTAAAGATGTCATTACAGCAGACAGTAGTCTCTTGTGTGGTTTTGTCTCACCTCATGTTGACAATTGACTCCTTCACTCCCACCCTATGTATAGTTCCGTATAGATATCATTGAGTAGTGTTGGAATCCCTTGATTAGAAATACCTTCAAATATGTATTCAAACTTCTTTTTCAGCTTGGTTTTTAGTGTCTGTTGGTGCCTCTTTGTGGACTGACCTGAGGCAAGAATAAACATAATTCTTATATATTTGAATTGTTTCCATACAGACCAGACACATGTCCACTCAATTCAACATATACTCTTTTTAATTTTTTTCTTATATGGCACATTGTCTTTGGAAACCTGATCTCATATCCATGCATAAGAATGTTCCGATTGTTTCTACCTTTGCGTATGACCCATGTTTACATACGTGTTAATGGTTACACTTTGGTTACATCAGCAGTTCCACTTGTGGATGATGGGGGAAAAAGTTCAAGCACACTTAAACACGGGCCACATACTGCACAATCGTGAGATCAGGCCGTGTACATTTTATGGTCCCACAGGTACGAATGACGAATTCTGCTACAGTCTAGAATCTCTGCCCAGGAACGGAGTGATATTTTTATGCCTGTGATTATTTTGCTCACTTGTATCGTATGTTATCTCCTTTTGTAGCACTAGTCTGCGTAGTCTTTGTGCATTCAGGCAGTACTTGTCAATAGGGCATGATAGCTCAGTACGTTACTGCTCGTAACCCCTAAACTACGGCACTTTTGTACGTCACTCTAGATAAGAGCGTCCACTAAAAGGTATTTTACCTGGGAGGATTCAGATCAGCCCAGGTGAGGAACAGGACACAATCAGCACATCCCACATCGAGGTGATGAGTTCTGGCAGAGTACGAGGCCAGATTCCCACGTTATTATCAGTTAGATAGGTGAGTAACCTTACGATCATGTTGAACACTAGCAGTATGTGGATGATTATACTGAATGCACTGTGAGATGAAAGTAGCCTGCTTTCAGCATACTGTGCTATCCATTAAAAAAAAACACATCGAAATTCTATGATTCTTATGAGTAGATCAGTCACCAGATTTTTACAAATAATACAAAAATATATATCAAATATTATATTTGTATTATATTATTTTATTTACAAATAATATTTATGTTGGTTATCCCCAAAGAGTGTTATTCAGGGGTTTCAATACTCTGGCTACAGGTTACATCTGTATAAAAGTACTATTTAGTTTATAGCTAATATATTAAATATTATCTTCTCCCCAATTTGGAATTGCATATCTGCCCCTTCAGGACTCCTGCCACCTCACACTCTACCGCCCTCTTGTGTCAACTTCAGTCTTTGCTGTTTTACAGTTTACATCCTATGCCCATTTCCAAAGATAGTACCCGATCTTATTTGACTTGAGAAAGTTCATCCTACCGGTTTTATGAGACATATTATCTTAATAAATTACGACATTTTCGAAATGAATAAAAACGTATTTTGACAGTGACAGGAGCGGTGACCATTGCACTAAACTTTTGATTGGTCAAAGAGATTTGACCAAAAGGAATGCTGGGGCATAACTCCTTCAACGGAAGGTATTGGTAGTGACTGACAAAAAAATGACAGCAACACACAGAAGTGCTGAATTCATTTTTGGAACCTCTGACTATCATTGTAATATTAAAAATCAATAAGACAAAAGCCTTTAAGTTATTCTAGATAATTATGCTTGGGATTCCATTGGTGTTTAAATGGTTCAAAGCAGAACATACCTACTAGATATATTATTTAACTCCATTTATTTAAAAAATACATTCCCTTTAATGACACTTTTCTGTAATGGTGTCAAAACCATTAGGATTCCCTTCATGGCAGTAGTTGTGAAATTAGTAATATGTCACAATATTATAAAGAGATACTACTATGCATTAGAACTTTGAAATCTATATTTATTATAGGCATTTTTAAACAAATTCTTAACACCCTTTTGAGTTACTATTTTTAACAGACCACAACATACTTAAAATATCCTAATCGGCAAAAGTAGACTACACAATCACAAGCTGAGTGTAGCATACCACAAGGTGGTCTTTCCTCACCCAGTAGTCCTCAGACATAGTCGGTAGTGCGGACTATGGGAAATCACTTTGAATTCAGGCAAACGGTTTTAAAGGTCAATAAACAATTATAACAATTTCCCAAGTGCGAGTGATTTTTCATGGGGAGTACCTTCTGTACCAAAACATCTTGCAACATATCTAACCATATACCGGGTTCTGCTATTTCCCCCACATTATTAGGCAAGTGGGCGGAAAAGTGGCTCAGGCTGAATACATGGATGGATATTATATGGAAGCGGAAATAAGATTTATACAGACTTCAGTCACATGAATAGTTGAGACGCCAATGTTCTCGTTTTTTGTAGATAGCATTAACCGAGAAATGACACCAGCCTGCGTAAAACAATCCAGTGTAAAAATGAGCCAACTTCCACTGCGCAGCCTCCCAAGTCCCCTGCTAGCGGACTGGCCTATCAGCTGCCTTTGGCCGTGCGCTCTAGCCTCCGCGCTGCCTCTCAGCCGAACTCGTACACGCGGGCCGTCGTCAGTCCTGCTTCTCCCCGCGCGACGGGAGCGACTCTTCGTTCCACGCCGCGTACACGAAGAGGGCTAACACGGCGTGGACTGCCAGCACCGCCACGATGGCGGCGTAGAAGTAGCTGTCGTTGCTAGAAAAACCCATCCAAGCTGAGAATAAAAAGGGCATTGGTTTATTCCTTTGGAAAAGCATTTGCATTCTCTCTTGCGTGTGCCATTAGACTAGAAACATTTAGAATTGCTATGGGATAAAATTAACTTAAAATGAGTGCTGCAGTTAAAAGTACTGCACAATTTCACTGTTCCATGTAAGGTTACAATCGGATTTTGGATTAAGATACATCGGTGTCTCTTCTTTATGACAACGGAGATCTAGTGCTTTAACTCTCTGCTTAAAAATCAATGAAAATATCCTACCTCCCCCACACGCGCACACACACACATATACACGGGCAATTTATAAACCAATACTAAAGCATAAATAAGTATTTACCCCCATATTTAATCATTTTTAATAATAATATGACGGTTTATAAAGGTTTTGAAAGTTTCCTTCATGACCTACAGCACCTTCAACAATCTTCCACTTGTGCGATGAATGAAACAATGAAGGACCTTCAACACAAGAGTTGACCTGGTTGACGGGGAAATATCAACATATATCAACTTTTACCTTCAAATATGAATGCTTTTGAAGAAAAATACAACGCAATGGGTAAAGTGATCATCATGATTGTGAAAAACAACAAAGTCTTCAGCACTGGCAGCAACGACGCATTATTCCTGAAAAAAGAAAAAATTAAGATCATAGTCAGTCAGAATTTTTTATTTGAACATTTTCGCCGTAAGGTTATCAAATCGTATAATCAAATCTGCTAACTCATAAATTTGAACAGTTTGTTACAGTTACAATAGCGCATCAAGGTGTTGGTGCATTACCAAATGGCAGCAAAAGTCGAAGGAAAACATAACAGTTAATTTAATATACCATAATTTAGGTCAACCGTGTAAAGATTTTAATAAGCTGCGGAAGCAGTCTTTTGAGTGGACAAATACGTAAGTGCACAAGTGTTGTCGTAGAAAATGTGAAGATTTCGGTACAATAACACATAAGCAGGCTATACAACGTGAGCGCAGTTTTTAAAAGTTCAAATATGGTAGCCCTTTGTAAAGTCGTTGCATGACAACTGGACACACTGTTCTTCTGACAAATTACACCTGCCGGCAAAATATCACCGAAAACATAGCGTAATACAAATGAACATTTATTTTAAAAGTAACATCGTAAACAAGCTAGCTTTCAGATACGATTCTTGCAATGAATAAAACCTGACAGATCGTTGTGTAAATTGTTAAGAATCGTTACCTTACATTAATAACAGAACATTAAAGTTGGCTATTATAATTACAAATGTAGCCTATGTCTTAAATCAAATCGCGTTACGTATCACACAACACACCCAGCCAGGCTAGAAGACACGCCAGGTGTTCAAGCTTTCTGTTTTACTCTATTTCTTACCCTCTGAAATCAGTAGCAGGCGTTGGCATAGCGTTCAGTGGTGCTTTATATATATCCATGTTGCTTTTTGCCGACTATGTTTAAGTTTTTAACAATAAAAACACGCATTCGCAAAACGGCTAAGCGGCTAAGCGTAGAATGGAATCATATGGTAGCCTGGTCACATGATTATGCTTTCAGTCCGGCCCTCACAAAGCGACAAACAAGTAAAGAATTCAAAATAAAAGCCTCAAGGCATCATTACACGCGGTAGAGAAAAAGAGAAATTCGAGTTCAGAGAGGTGAATTCAAGGATCTGTCCTGAAGAACGAGACCCTTTTACATCTACTTTGTATTAAACTGTATTATATAAACTAAGTTCACAATCATAAAATAAAATAAAAAGTACACGTTATAGTCCTCGTTTCAATGTTGAGGCTTGTAAGAAATTATTTTCTTATGGGAATACTGTTAACTGTTAGTGTAATACGATTATTTATTACACATTTAAGGCAGCACTGCAAATATACACTATAAAATATACAATATACATATACAAATAAATTAAAAAGAAAATCCAAAAAGAAAAAACTAAACATACACAGTTCAATATGAAATGTAAATGTGTATGTGTATGTGAATGTGAATAATAAGTACATTGATTGACCTAAATTCAAGTGCAAGTTCAGAGAGTTTTACAGTCCCAAGAAAGAAAGACCGCTTCCGGCATATTTCTCTTTCGATTAACTCGATTAAACGAAAGCATAACTCTTTTGGTCTGAGTTGGTCTTCCAGTAACTAAGGTCCACACGGTCCTCAGGGGACCTTTGAAACACTGCCCCACCCTATACCGTTTAATGAGTTGGTCTGTTCGGGAAACGAACGTCGCCAGAAGGACTGTGGGTAGACACACAGCTCGAGCGCTGATATGTTTAAGCCATTAGGGGGTTTCTCTGCTTTCCCAAATTGAGATTAATGCTAGTGTGGCATAGTTATGGACAAATTTTGATACAAATTTATGACTGACAATGGTAGTGAATGCTGTCATTTGTCCCCCGTTGTCCCGGTTTTTCTTTATTTGGCTTACTGAAATTTTTAGACAGTTAATTTTCTACCAAAGGGAAAAGAGCTGACATTGCCCTTTCCTAGTGTGGAAGTAATAAACTATCCGTCTAAATTGCCTGCATCTTCAAGGTCATCAAGGCAATAGACACAGATATGGCATATTTTAGTTAAGTAAAAAAGATGAAAAGGTGTCATAAAATACAAATTGCCCTCACAGTGATCCTTTAGTAATTTTAAGTATTAATTATTAATGTTCAATATTTTTTGTGCAATTTCCTCCTGGAGGATCAATAAAATTCTACTACCATTACTGTGGATGCTATAAAACTGGATCCAGTGTGCAACACTACACACTAAAAACACTGTTATTCTAGCAATTCTGTGCCATTGTAAATACCACTGTCCTCTACTTCGTCACAGCAGTAGCATTGCTTGTTACTGTCTCTAGTGTTTACCTTACTTAGCTGTGTTTTCTGGCCCACTCATTAATTACACCGTACAGTAAACTTGGTGAGCAAACCAAGGCAGCCATGTGTTCAACGTCGCTGCCTTGTTTGTTTATAAACAAGAAAAGACTCAAAGCCGTTCTTCGCAGGTGATATTTTTCTTCGAAAGTTACCCCTAGATGGCGCTGTATGGAAGCAATAGGACCTCTTCGAGTCTTTTCAAGATTTATTTGCACATGTTTGTGCAATAAATGCAGTGGCTCTACATGGTGGCGTTTCGTTTTTGGTTAACGTTTGCATTGGGTATATGATCCAAGCTCACACACCCACTCATTAACTGAAATTACACTGCCAGTAATCATCTTCAAATATGTTTTTAAGCAGATCGTATTTTCCTTGCTTATTCAGCTGTCATTAAAAAATTTCTAGAGCTCTAAAATGCTGTCTGTCATTGTTTCTGTCATTGCGACATCCCTTTTGAGCTGCATGCAAAACAAATGCAAAAAATGTTCACCCCTTTGACTGACAAAGCAGCTCTCCTGCGTCACGAAAAGTGGACAGAGGAGTGGAAAGAGAAGAGAGAGTGAGAAGAGTTTACACATTTTTATACACACAAGTGTTTTATAATTTAGTGTGTAATAACATGGAGCCTCAACAGGAATATGATCTATGGCAGCATTCAAAGACATGTGTGTGGGTTAGACACTTGGCCATTCTGGCTTGGATTGCTGTCTGTGTGGAGTTCCCCTCGTGCTGGTGTGGGTTTCATCTCTCAGTCCAAAGACTTTCCGTGTGTCAGTGTGTCCCCAGCCCTGTTGTTGACTGGCATCCCATACCCTGCCTCAAGCCTTGTTCCTGCTGGGTTCAGCTCTGGTGCCCCCAAGGCCCTGAATTGGAAAATTCACAAGGATTTGGAATTCACAAGGATTTGGTGATCAGTAGTGTCAGAGGCCTATGGCTAAAAAGCGGTAGTACTGACAGAGAACTTTATCGGAAACTTAATCAAGTACTTCAGCAAGTCTCTGTACTGTGACTTGCAGGAAACCCTGTCACACTGATGTTCTGACAATTTGTGTCTTAAGAGTGAGTTGATTCCTACCACCATGGCCGGCTTAAGAAATTATTAGCACCTCCCCAACAAAAATACACATGTCCCGAGGATGAAGAGTAAATGATAAAACAATTTAAAATGACAAATTGCCCTACATTCGTAGCTTTCATCTCGGAGAGGCTTAAATATCAAAAAGACGCCCCCCTATTTAAATTTCACTCTTGCAGAAAGCGATGAGGGAACAGAAGAAACAGATGCCGTTGATGCCCTAAAAGGGATGTTTTTAAAGAAATAGGTGGAGCAAATCAGAGAGCGAACTTCAGGCGAGCTCCGGAGTTTGGTATGCGGTGGGGCCAACTCGAGCTGGCATAAACGAGGAAAGGGAACAGAAGGGGAAGAACATTGCAGAAATGCACCAAGAGAAAGCCCGAGGAATCTTGCAACAAACGAGAGGAGCACATGTCAAATTTATATTAGCATTATATCGGTGTGGGTGATAAACTACAGCCTATCTTCAATAAAACCTTAACATGTTATTTCTAATCACCTCTGTAGTATCTTAGTTTATTCAGGTGTAGCTAGATGTAATTTAGCTGAATCAATATATCCAATGAAAAGGCTTGTCAGTGTCAGTTTATGCGGTAAGTTAAATCCTCATTACTTTCTGCAAGGGTTGTCATAGGGGAAAATTTGATATAAAAATAAATTCCCATCGACGGCCTCGGCACGGTGGAGGATGTTTTCAAAGTGGCTGTAATAGATTAAATGACTGAGCGTTAACTCATTTAAAGGCAAAGACCTTTGCTCACTGTGTTTGTCTGTGAAATACCCAGAAGCCGAAGTGATAATCGGACTGGGCTTCATTGGCAGTGCATCAGTAGCAGAATACTGAGGGAAGGGAGGAAGGAAGGATGTGGAGAGCAAGAGTTACTGTTTCTCTTGAGATGAGTAACAGATTAGGTTTTTAGAGCATTTTCCTGCTGGTCCTTTGTAAATTTTTGCAATGGCAAAAAGCGCTCACGACGGAGGCAGGGAATGGTGCATGTTGCATGCGTGTGTGTGCGTGTGTGTGCGTGTGTGTGCATGTGTGTGCATGTGTGTGCGTGTGTGTGCATGTGTATGTGTGTGCGTGTGTGTGTGTGTATATGTGTGCGTGTGTGTGTGCATGTGTGTGTGTGTGTATGCATGTGTATGTGTGTGCATGTGTGCATGTGTGGGTGTGTGTGCATGTGTATGTGTGTGCATGTGTGTGTGTGTGTGTGTATGTGTGCGTGTGTGTGCATGTGTATGTGTGTGCATGTGTGTATGTGTGTGTGTGTGTATGTGTATGTGTGTGCATGTGTATGTGTGTGTGTGTGTGTGTGTGTGCATGTGTATGTGTGTGCATGTGTGTGTGTGTGTGTGTGTGTGTGTGCGTGTGGAGGATGGGCATCATGAAGACTTTAAACTTCTGTTTATAAGGTTTCAGGTCTGTGTTTCAGCAGTGCCAGAGACTAAAAGCATTGCACGCTCTCACTACCTCAACGGTGCGGCTTAAAGTGCTGGAACCCTGCCAGCCCATCTATTAACCTCTATCGGCAATCGTATCTATCAAGTCTGGATGGGAGAGAAGTTATCTGGCCTTTGGCCCTCTCGTACGTCCCACCCCCTTGGTCTCTTTTCCAGAACGCCATGGTTAGTACTTAATCAGCGCCATTAAATCGGAAACACTTAGCCGCGGAAATTACATTCGAAGCCACAGATAAGATTAGGACAATGCCACCAGCATTGTGATTAATCTGGACCTAGGGGGAGAGACTTTTATAGGTTTGCATTGGTGCCAGGTCCCCGGCCTTGCTGGACTTTCATGATAAATCAAAGCTCAGGGATGGAGGCGTTCGTCCACCTTGTGATCAATTGGTCGGATTTAATTACCAAACACGACACATTTGTGTCGGGGTGGGGGGACAGTAACAAAAGCCTGCAATGGGTCACGTCACATGGCGGTACAATAACAGAAACACTGTTAGTCTACAGTCTGCGGTCTCTAGGATTCTCCCACCTCTTTCATTTTGTCCCAAGGATAGGATGCTGCAAGTTGGGACTGTTATGCAGTACAATGAAGCTACATTGTATTCCTTTACCATTTCTTGATTGATACAAACTCTGTTTGCTCATAAGGACATAAAAGTATGTGTCCAATACTTACAAAATACATAAGGACATTAATACATTAATAACCAGTTGTAGTTTATCATTGTGATACAGTTATTATCATTGTGATACAATTATATACTTATTTATTTTATTAAATATTATAGATAAATATTAGAATATTTGCATGATTCTCTCCCGAATTTAATTCAGCTTGCCCAGAAATGTTATGAATTCAATGCCACCTGTCCATAAAGCAGTGACGTGTGAAATGAAAGACTGAGGGTTCAGCTCAGAGTTGTGCCTTTCAAGAAAGCCGAGTTATTAGGACAAATTGCCAAAAATAAACATCAGACTGAATAGTAAATCTCATTATGATTTTTTCCCCGCAAAACAACGTTTCATAGTTGAGCTGGAAATAAAACCTGCAGGCACTGAAATTACCCACTCCTGTGTCACATTCGTTATGGCCGCTGAACTAAGGAACTTATCAACACATAAAATGAGAAATCAATTAAGCAATTATCTAAATGCATAACAGAGTAGGATCGGACACCTCAGTTATAAACTTAAACCTTTGACGCAATATCACAATCATGCAAAGTTGTCCTTTATCTGGACCAATGAATCTCCACTCTGCCAGGTTTATTTAAATGTGTGCTTGATCGATGACAAAGACCACAGCTGTATTTAAGCCGTTTTAAAATTCCACAAATGCTCACTCTCAGAGAGAGATTTCATTCCACCCACTAAGAGCCTTGGTTTGGTTCCACTGGTGATTATTACTGCCAGTTCAAACTTATGATGATTATCATCGAAATTAGTATTACTGTTGTTATGGAAAGAGTGTTCTGATGCAGCGTATGGTGAAACATTGAATAGAAATAACATTCAGTTTTGTATCATTCTGATCTAGGACATTTTCTGCTGCATATTTGTGTGAACGGTGCTAAAAAAAATGTGTGTGCACTCAGGCAAGACCCTTTACCCACTGGGCCACTCGGGAGACTTGTGGATCTCTCTTTGTTTCTGCAGTTATAATGTAATTTTAGTATTACGGTGTCATCTAAATGTGTACCCTTATTTATTTCAGGTTTATTGAGCAGGTTTAATAATGCAAAAATCTTCACTGATGTGCACTGACAGAGTCTATATCTGACGATAGATTTTAACAAATCAGAACATTTCTGAACCAAGTCCAGGAGGCCAGGTCTACCGTGCAGTTGCTCTGGAGCAACAGCTGGGAAGGTGTTCCTGATGTCAGGGTAAACAAGGCTATCGTGCACTGCAGAATGACAGAGATTTCCTCGTCCTCATCCTCACTGCGCTTGCTGGGACCTGGCCTCACTTCCCCCGTCTCCATCCTATAATTTCCCGACTGCTGAGCTGCTCCAACAGATGTTGGGTCAGCAGTTGTAGGTCACTGCCGAAACATTGGTGTATATTTTATTATATAATATAATAATACATTTATAATTATTATTATTTTACCAGTGATGGAACCAGAGTTAACAGAGCGACAAGCTAAAATATTGGTTTCTAGAGTCAAAATGCAATTTCAGTATGACATTTCTGCGATCAAAACCGATCAGCGTCCAACCCATAATCCTCCACAGGACATATCACGCCGCACGTACAGTAATATTGCAGACATTTATCCTGCCTGCAATACATCTGTATCAATTGAATAATAAAAACCCTTTTCATTCTTTACCAGCCCTTACTCCCCTGCTCAAATTGTTCACTTTGCCACCACCAGCTTCAAAAATAGATTGAAGGTAGTCGATGGATCGAGATGGGGAAAAACTGGAGCAGATATTCAAAGAGAAAGAAAAAGAGACAAATAAAAGAGTGATTTTTAAACAGCCTGACTCTGTCAGAATCTGTCGCTTTTTGAATTAATTCAGTGCAAACACGATGCAATCATATCCCACAACTGCAACAGACAGAGACGACACATAAGCACCTGCAAAATATCCTGGTAGATAAGCTTTTCAAAAAAACGTAAACTGAAAATGAATCATGAAACTCACCCACAATGTATGTTTTAACGATGATCAAACGATATTTCACAATTTAATTTTTACCTTCTGGATAAGCTGTCTCTGATTATAAACGCTGATTTATAGTTTAGAATTACAACATATGATACAAATTAAATGGTATGGTTTCCAGGGGAAAGAAAAAACGGTCGCCAGTGGAGAAAAATGATTGCTCATTACACTTGCTGAGAAAGTAGGAAATCAATTGGAAATTGCCTGTCTCACAATAAGTGATTGCATTCACACTCACACGAATACAACTGGCACGTATTTCGCTGTTAAATAATTCGGCCATTTAAAGGCTGACTGATTTAATTTGGTTGCCTCGAAGGGAATGAAGATGAGTCTGATCTGAGTTGCTCTTAGCAGTCTTCAGAGGAGGGCCACTAAGGTTCTGTCCTTTGCATTCTTCTTGTGGGCAAACTGGCTGGTTTTGCAATATATTGTGCAAAAGGGACGTGTCATGGGAAACAAGCCAACAATGGGTTAATTGCCGTAATTATCTACAATGTGCAAAACTGTTAACTAAAATGACTGATGTGATCATACCCCCCATATGCACCCTGCTTCTGCAAAAAAATGCATGAAAAAAAAAAAAAAACATGCGTGCGTACGTTTTTGTCTTCTGACTACAATATTCTATGTGGTCTATTCTTTTTCCGGGCGAAAGGTGGCCCTGCCGCTCCCAC
>JAOVYW010000964.1:0-16885 GCA_025775045.1 Hiodon tergisus | reverse complement strand
GGGGGGGGGGGGGGCTTTGAAGCTCAGAGCCACACTGAAGGCATTGAAACACCATCAGCTTCCCTCCTGAGCCCCCTCGCTCACCAACCCACCCCCACCTCACTCAAAGTCTTGCATAGAAGTGTCTCGTCTCGATTAAAGGTGGCAGAGGTGCCTGACGGGATATGCTGCGTTCGCCGTGACTGATGTGACGGCTCGGTCTGGGTCAAAGGTCGCTTGCCCCCCTGCTCCGTTGCACACACAGTTGGCTTCGCTTTGAGTAAGTGGTCTGAGTTAGATCCACCCAAAGAAACATACTGCTGGCATCTGGTGGCAACGCTCAGGACGAGAATAAAGGAAGCCCCCGATTCCTTCCAGCGAGCCTGGCTAATGGACACATATCCCATAGCTCCAGGACATTTGCTCTGAGGTTTCAAAGACAGGGCCAGAATCGTATCAAAAGCACAACTTTCAAAAGGCTGTATTTTTCCCCCAATATTTTCTCTGCTAATTGGATCGTTGGTGGACGCGGGAGCCGCCTGTTCTGTGTTGAAGTGGCTTGGAACTCATTAACTTCTATAAACCCACAGTTCAGCCCAACTACTGTGGGCCAAACAACTTAGAACCGTGGTTCGGCGCAGCCTTGGAAATACTTGACAGCAGGAGGTCGCAACTACAAAGACGCTGCGGCGTTTGTAATCATGCATTATACCGTGGCGTTTCTTGTCAGTTTACAAAAAATATTTTCATGCAATCAAACAAGCAAAAAAAACAGCCAGTTAAAAAGTAGAGTTACATGCAGAATTCTGCATCAGAAGAGAGAACTTTGTTCAATTGTCAGTGACCCGTGCACACACATCTCAGCCTTGTTCACCTCTACCCATTTTCCTCACGTGTAACATGGTGTTTGTGCGGCACAGTGATGTCACACAGCCCATTAAACTGAGACACAACCCACATGGGGCTGCAGGGTGTCCGCAGCACACGCGGATGAGGTTATAAAAGCCCGGGCGTGGCAGGAGCCGTGTATTCCGGAGTGCTCAGAGGCATTCGAGTGGCCAATGGAAAAACCTCCACATTACCACGTAGCAGCAATATTACAATTCCACATTACAACGGAGTTGGGCAACGAATTGACTGATTATTATCAGCAGGCATGTGTACTGTTGTTGGTGTTTTTCATTCACAAGGAATGGTGCATGATTTTGGTGCTTTGCTGGAGCTCATTATTCTGGACATATTCTCCCTATTTCAGCTAAATTTGCGACGGGCTTAGACATACCAGAGCAGCAGCAGACCCAAGGATCCAGTTTAGCAACTCGGGCCTATGCTTGGTCGACTTCCCTGTTTTTTTCCCCATTATTTTTTTTATAAATATGGGGCTGATGATTGGCCATTTGAGAGACTGTGATTGTGCGGGAGAACACATCAAGGGACCCGTCCCACTTTAGAGAATCTGATGACATCCGCAGAGTTCGGGGAGAAAAAAAACCCTTTGAAATCCTACCCGGTGCAGTGTTACGGTCCCAGCAGTGTGGTGGTTCACATGACAGATGTAACTGGATGAATCGTGCACCGGCAGGAACAGAAATAGTCTCTGGACCTTTTAATTATTGTGGATTTTTTTAAGTGGGTGGCAAACCATATCCAGATGCCGTTACAGGACTGACTGTATAGTTGGAAAAGAAAAAAAAGTGAGGTTACATTTAGAGACAACCTCGAGCCAGTAGTCCTCCGTGCATGTTAATTTTCATCAGTGGCCAGTTACTACGAATTAATATGTAATCCTCTATCGCCCGTTTCTGCCTCAGTACCCAGCCGCCCTGATGAACCTCGGGGCCATTCTACACCTGAATGGGAAGCTCCCAGAGGCGGAGGCCAATTACCTCCGAGCGCTGCAGCTCAAACCGGACGACGTCATCACACAGTCCAACCTGCGCAAGCTGTGGAACGTCATGGAGAAGCAAGGTCTCAAGACCCGGGGCCCGTAAACCTGAGGCAGAAGACCCAGGGCCCATAGACCCGGGGCCCACAGTTTTTACTGAGGGACGAGTGGGACAAGACGGAAATAGGAACAGGGCTGGTTTACCCTCCTGAGAAAGACACTGACACGCTGTGAGGGGCGCAGGGGCGTATTTACACCTGGTTCAACCAGTGCACTTAACCTAAAGCGTCCTTGTGCTAAATACTTGAAAGTGTGTAAAAAATGTTTTTATTGATACTGGCCTTGGTGTGTTGAACGCCACAAACATGATCTTAAATTTTAACCCAAGGAAGAATATTTGTGCATTAAGGCCGTGTTCACTTCAATCATTGGTTACCCTATCTTTATTTTATTTTTTTCTAATTTAACATAGAGAACGCAGATGGCAATTTTGATAATAGGCAGTCAAGAAGTTAACTGGATCATTTGTCCGATGGGGAGTCCAAGTTTATCAACCTTGAATGTTGGATTGAACCAGCCTTTAAAATTAACATTTATCTGTAGGACTGGATGTGAATATTCATTATCAGGCTCATTTGAGAAAGTCACCTCTAGAGGATTTTATGCCCAAAATATGATTATATGATTGGGAAAGTAGCTTCAGATAGATATTCTGAGACAGCCTACTTTGTTTGGAAACTAGTTTTACTGAAATACTATACTCAAATTTTAAAGTTCAAACTTTATTTATTTATCACATTTTTTTAATCTTTTTTTTTTTTTTAAATGAAGGTAATAAATGTAGTGAGTCAGGAAGTTTACATAACGCCCATTACTTTACCCAAAATTATCTGATTAAGAGTCGTATTGAAAGCCACATACTTCGTAGCGTGAAACATGTTTTGAAAGAATGAAGCATTTGGTAGTAAATCCCATTCATTTTTATGCGGAAAAGACGTAAAATTCAGACACTTGGCTAAACTTCCATTACAAAAGCTTACGTGCGCAGGACGCTTCAAACCTAGTTTTGGTCGCCTCTCATGGACTGGGATGATAACTGTTCTAACCAAATAGCTGAACAACTGTTGCACTTTTCGTAACCAATAAATGTTAAGTAAGGAATGTTAACTTACTTTGTAAATATTCTGCTCCTTGCTTCTTTTCATACGGATAAAACTTCCTATACTGTCGAACAGGAAGATCCAACATAAGTGAAAACAGTCCAATTACATTTGAAATATTTTATACCTCTGCATATTTTTTTTATACTATGGTATTGTCCGCTCTGGGTATTTTGTTGTGTCAGTGCTAAGATTTAAGTCATTTTCAGTTTTTCATTCGGACGGTGAAAGATGCCAACATGATCAAAGTCAATTATCCTACTGGCTGTGCCGCTAACATTAATCACTTTTTTTGTGCGGAGAATATTTCTATATCTATGTAGTATACATGTATGTAGTTTTTGTAATATTAGGTTTTTTTAATGATTATTTATTTTTGAGTTGTTAGCTTGACTGTAAATCTGTTCTTCGTGTTTTTTTTTGTTTGTTTTTTCCCCATCTAGCATTGCGGCTAAAGACAATTCTAACACGGAATTCATGAATAAATCCTGTCATCTCTTCTGTAGAGTACAAGGTTATTTGTTTTAATTTAGTACAACCCATTAAACACGACCCAACAAAAGCTTAAATGGGAGTTTGCGGGTAAGAAATAAATATTCAAAAAACAAATGCTATTTATTATCGTGACCACTCGGTAAAGGAGACGCACAACACGAAATATGTTCACCAATGAAAATTAAGTTTACGAACCCGTTCAATAACGGAATTGTGTTTGGGAGGTATATAAATAATCAGCAAGTGTCAACACACTTATGGTTCATTCAATTTTAGATATTTTAACATAACAACAGCCGAGTTTTGAAAAAAATATCCCTAGTAGGCTGTCTGACTCAAAGTCATTTGTGGTATTGCTTTGCCAGAGTGTGCTTCACAGACTTTTTATAAAGTGGGTCATCTCTCTCCACCCGTGTTTGTTTTGTATTACGGCCGTAGCAACAGCCACCTTTAATACGATAATTACTAAATTACTAAAGCTATTACCGCCGTTGACACTGCCTGTTTTAATTTTAACACAAGATTTGGTTTCTGCTGAAAAAATAGGAGCTCAAACCCTGCATGGAGGCCTTGAAATCTGAAGAAAAAAATAAAAATGGAAATATTGTTACTTTATGTGTCTCTGCTCAGGGATATCAGCTGATTGGCTATGGCCAAATTGTGCTAATGGATCACAAGGAGATTATTCAAGTAAAAGTGTATTTTTAAAAGATGTTTTTGTACAATGATTTCAATTTGTAAAGGAAAGTGAATTATTATGTGCCAACTAAGGTTCTTCCATATGTTAGTTTTCCATAATAAAATGATTCATGTCCTGACAAAGAGTACTATATTTATTTTTTAAATAATTGGATGGTTAGGAGTGGTTGGAAGGAGTGGTTTTTCTACCCAGTAAGCCATTTAACCATTTTTTATAGTTTTGAGATGGTCCATCGACCTGATGATGGTTTTGAACGAAAGGGTCCCTAAGTGTTGACATTCTCTGACTTTGAAAGAGGAGTGTGAATCATTATAGTGGCCTTTTCTTAGCTATTTCCAGTGTGTTTCCATGGAAACATATTTTGTTGGACCGGGTAGTTGTATTTTGCTTCCCTGATTGTGAAAAATCAAGGGAACATGTTAATCTAAATACATAATTTTAATATAGATTAGTTGTATTTAAGATAAACCATTTCATTAAAATGAATGCCAACAGAATGAAATTGGACGACATATGATTTTCAACTGATACCAATGCACCTTGAAAATACACCTCCATCTGAGATTAGTGCATGCACGATTTCTTTAATCTGTCGATTCCTCGATTAACCCAGATGAACCGCTGGTAGCGTTTGCCAAAAGGCCGTGCGACCTTCCAGGATCAAACCTGCATCAGACGGGCCTCTTGACTTGGCTGAGCAAGGCGGTCTTCAGGGTCTGCGGCCAAACAGAAGCCTGTCTGGAATTTAGATGAAATGCCTTTATTGATCACAGATGGAAGATCAATCATTCACGTTTGGCCTGGGAGAAAATGAGTTAAAATCAAAGTCTTCATTTGAGATGAGAGTGCTACCCATCTAACCTTGTCTGGTCTCCCTGGTATTAGTACCAATTTCCCCAGCAGCTAGCATTTAATCTCCTAGTAGGCTAGGAAAACTAGATACAGTTACTGCTCCTATTTATATTATAACTTTATAACAGTTATACTGTAATGATTTTATAGTTTGAAATTTTAGAACGACTTTTACAAAGATACATTCAACTGAATGTTTTATTTTCATTTTGACAGTCAGATATTTTTTTAAAACCCACAGCAATAGGATTTAATCAACTGTGACATATATCAGAGCAATGGTTTTGTGGCTTTGCTTGTCTGATCACATCAAGGAATGATATATTCCAGGCACATGACCTGATTTAAAACCATGCCTGTTGAGCATACTGTGAGGACCATGAGTATGTCCGCATTTTACATACTAGTTACCGATGCACATTCCTAGATGATTAGTTTTTTTATTCCCCTAAATATTCATTGGATTTCTAAAGTGGATTTAAAAATGCTTAATGTAATGGAAATAGACATGGAAAATTGAAAATTTGCTATTGATATCTTAATGTTTATGATCTTTCTCATTCAACTCAATATTCTTTTGGCATTGAAATAAATTTGACATTTATTTATTTATTGTTGCGACTGAAATTCCAGCGGTAGGGACAGATGTGCATTGGCTAGCACCATTGCCTGGCAGCGATCAGACTGCTGCACCTGTTTACAAGACCACAATCACTTAGTGAAGTCTGCGACAAGCCAAAATAGAAAGATGGACATGCAGTGGAGGCATGCTGACGCAGCTGAGGCATGCTAATGCAGGTGAGGCATGCTAATGCAGCTGAGGAGTGCTAACACAACTGAGGCATGCTAACGCAGCTGAGGCATGCTAACGCAGCTGAGGCGTGCTAATGTAGCTGAGGCGTGCTAAAGTAGCTGAGGCATGCTAATGCAGCTGAGGAGTGCTAACACAACTGAGGCATGATAATGCAGCTGAGGCGTGTTACAGCAACTGAGGCATGCTAATGTAGCCGAGGCGTGCTAACAAAACCGAGGCATGCCAATGCAGCTGAGGCATGCTAATGTAGCTGAGGCATGCTGACGCAGCTGAGGCATGCTAATGCAGGTGAGGCATGCTAATGCAGCTGAGGAGTGCTAACACAACTGAGGCATGATAATGCAGCTGAGGCGTGTTACAGCAACTGAGGCATGCTAACGCAGCTGAGGCGTGTTAAAGCAACTGAGGCATGCTAACGCAGCTGAGGCGTGCTAATGTAGCCGAGGCGTGCTCATGTACCCAAAGCATGCTAACACAACCAAGGCATGCTGACGCAGGTAAGGCGTGCTAACGCAGGTGAGGCCTGGTAACGTAGCTGAGGTATGCTAACGTAGCTGAGGCGTGCAAACGTAGCCAATGCGTGCTGACGCAGGTGAGGCTTGCTAAAGTAGGAGACGCATGCTAAAGCAGGTGAGGCCTGCTAATGTAGCCGAGGCGTGCTAACACAACTCAGGCCTGCTTATGTAGCTGAGGCATGCTAACGCAACTGAGACATGCTGACGCAGGTGAGGCATACTTGTAGGATCTGAACACCTGTTTCCTCACTGTTGACTGTTTACCTTTTATAGACTGAAAGACTATATTATTACACAGTAATTATTTTCAGTTTGACACTTAACTAATCTCTATGTAAATTGCTATTATAAAGTGTGATCTAAGGTATATAAAAATTTTATGTACTGGTACTAGTTTTGTTTTTGTAGCCCAAACGGTTAATAAAACCTGGGAAACCATGCTCCTGATTACTGTGTCTAATCATACCTTGATCATCACAAACAGTAAGTTGGGCCAGGCATGCAAAATTCACTACAAACGAACACTAATGAATACAACAGACTGTTTTTGAAGATCGCGTTAAAGGTTCCTTTCGGAGGCATTCATCATTTTCCTTGATTTCACGTTCTTTCGAAGTGTGTTCCAGAAGCATCTTAAGTGTGTTTATGTTCCACAATTGATTGTGCTGCCGATGAGCTCTGGCTGTGTCCTCTCTGATTGAAAGTCTACACAATGGTGCTTTTATCATCAAGTACAAAGACTTTGATTGTTCTAAAACAGGACCCCGCAAGAGGCCAGGGCTAAACTGTGTGAAGCCTTTCCCGTTTGGCCGCAAGCCCTCGCCCCTTTTGTACACTCCTTTTGGATCTCCGTTGATGCTTGCGAACGCAATGCATTCATAAGGCTGCAAAAAGCATGCATCGCGTACGCACATGGCAGTCCAGTTTCCGAGAATTAATCTGAGAATGGAGAGGAAACTTGTGTCGGTAAAAATCTATGAAAAACAGACGTTGAAACGATGCCTGTTGAATCCAAAGCAGTATCTGCTGAAAGCCAGGGGGCTCAGAATTTTCTCATGAATAGCACTTTTCTTATAATGTCTTTCTTATTTATTTTGTTATGCACGTCGGCCAATTGCTATCAAGCTAACACTCTTCGGAATGCAGTGGTGACCTATCAGGCCTTGGGAACACAAACCATGTCATCGGATTCGAACCATGGGTTGACAGAGGAACATAGGAGGACTATTAGCTGCCATTATTAGTTGGGACAAAACAGGGTTTTGAACGGGGATAATGGGCGGATGTAGTGGAACGTCTCGCTGTCCTCTGGGACCAGTTCACTGTTACACATAACAATGAGGACACAGGGACCACACAGTTGTCTTCACTGTTGTACACAGACCAAAGATCCGTATCTACTGAGCTTACGCTCACTGCTGCAGGCTACTTGTTTTTTGTTTAGGGGACGTTAAAAATAACCCAAAAAGGCTCATTTTAAGTAAATCCTGAGACAAGCCGTTTCCCTACAGATTGAGGTCTTAATTTTTTCCTGCCCAATTTAGCTAGTGAAAAAAAGGCAACGTAATGATAGCATAGCTAGCACACATTTGGAATAAAGCTGGCGTTGCATTCATGGCTGTTGCTACCGGCGCCCTTAGCGTTTCTGCATCGCAGGGCAATCCAACATCATGGCCACACCAAACTTTGACTTCAAATGATCTCCGTTTCGTCTATTTATTCCGTACTGACAAAAAAATTGAGTCAAGTGAGAAATTGGTGTAAAAACAAAACAAAAAACAAAGTCTTGCCAATTTGCTTCCCTGGGTCCATTACTGCCAAGGGGAGAAGAGTGGAGCAAACACGATCTGCCATTTTTCAATGCTTTAGCAGAGGAAGAAAGGAACAAAAGACCAGGGGGTTAAGACTTATTTTGGAAGTGGGAAAAACCTCATTTATATAATTTGACATTCTGAGCTTTTAACTCGTTTGAAAGAGGTGTCGACACCCCAGACTTTATCTCGTGTTTAAAAACATTTACAATACCACTTACACCGGTCAGCGGGATCAGCCAGAATAGCAGTTTTTAAGTGAGGCATGAACCACAGTGTTAAGTAGGCCAGAGAGAAAATGTCTCCTGTGTGCCAATTTTACTTTCAACGTTAAACATTTTTCTTCAATGATGGTTTCTTTTAAAACAAATGTCTTATCTGTACGTCACCAAACAAATTATTCTTTTTCTTTCAAACGATGGTTTCTTTAAGGAAGCCTTTGGAAGAACACTATATGAAGGTTGGCTTCCCTGTCTGTTTCGGTCTCTAGAGACCGCTTGAGTGAAATTCTGCTCCGTGGTGGCATTTTATATCAGCTTGCACATTAAATGCAGACAGCTGGAACTGAGAAAAAATTATCAAAAAATATCCTACACAAAACAGAAGAAAATCCTTTTCATCAGACAGTGATGAAAAGAATACGGGGGCTGTTTTGTGGTATTTTTCAACCCGAATCACCTAAATGTACAAGGAACCCCGGGTGATGCATGACTTGTGCTAAAAGTAGAGCACTTTGCAATACACACCGCTGCAGATGGAGAACAGGCCCAGGTTTAAATAAAACAGTATCAATCTCCAGATACTGAGTAATGGTCCGCTCTTAGTCACACTCCATTACACGTTTTCTAGTAATAGTGTGTGTGTGTGTGTGTGTGTGTGTCTTTAAGTTCCCCAGCAGAAATCTCCTCCACCAAATGACGGCTGATTGTGATCCTCGGAGACCCATTAGGTAGGGCTACCTGCCTCGGTCAGCCATTGGTTCCATACATCATGCTAATCCGGCTCGCGGAGGCGCCCCAGAGCCGCGACCCCTTGTCCGAGTCCGGCGACTATTCCATTTCACTAATGTGTCAAGACTGGGCTCGGCGGTGTCGGCAATGAGTCTGACCAAGCGTGGAGTAAAAACACAAACGGGGAAATCCATATCCATGCCAGAGGCTCGGTACCGGGACACAATGGGCCTTATGTTGTGGCTCGTTGCTCGGCGCTGACACTCCCCTGGCATTGCTCAACACTTCTCCCCTTGGTGGTGGTGAACCCAGGTACGGTTTCACTAGTGCGCCGGCTGTGTTACACTTTGCCCCACCTGGGTGGGGAAGTTCGGTTACACACAGGCCACCATTGGTGCTTTAAAGGCTCTTGACAATTTTGACAGGAATTTGCAATAGAGAGCATTGGAATTGTGGTCTGGCCATAAACCAGCCCATATGAAAAGACTAACAACTCCAGGGATTTTACTAATAAGAGAAAAGTTACACCTTTTAAAGCAATCCATAATTCTACAAAAATCTTAATGCTGATTATCATGCATTATGTGGATAAAAATCCTATTGAAAAATAACATTCATCTTCCTGACAACATCACTACTCTATCCAAAATACACAAGTTATGACAAGTGTCACTAATTTTCTGTGTAACTTGTTCTTACCATTTGAAAGGAAAGCCAGTACCCCCTTTTCGAGCAATTTCTGCCTTAAAACTTCCCCTTTTGCAACTAGTCAAACCCCTGAACATTTTATTGTGATCTAAGCCTGTTAAAGCCTCTTTCACTTAAAATATAAATGCCTATAATAGTATGTATGAGTTTAAAAAGGTAACAGTGCTTAGATTTTTCTTTTTGTAGATTCTTCTTTTTTATGTGATCATTAATATGTTCTTAAACTGACTTTTAAAAGCATCCACGTGCAGCTTTTCTGGTTTAATTTTTATTTTAATTAACTAGTTTATTTTTAAATAAATTAAGCCATGGCTTTACACTTACATGATTGTAAAATTCATTTATGACTTATTGGGCAGAAGTTTTCAGAATCCTGTATGCTGCTTAGGCTGGTAATACTGAAATGTATACTCATACAGGGCTTGTAAGAGTGAAAAAATCTCTATTGGTACTTTACTGAATGCAAAGGTTTCTATAGCGTGAATAACGTTATTTTAATACGTCACCACAGTATTGATGGGCTGTTAAACGTTCATCTCCATCTGCTGCTGTCAAAAACTTTATGGGAATCGAACGGGTGCTTTCTCTGTTTAGCAGTGAGTGCCAGACGGCCACTAGGATTGAGTGGCTGGTTAATGGTCCTTGCCGACATGAATACACACTATTCACTAACAGTTGGGCTGCTAGACTGGTGCAGATGGCTGGAAGACGCTAGCAGGAAGTGTCAGGCACATTCCCAGTATAGAATTAATCTGCAGTAAACACCGCTGAACAAATGGAACGCTGGCACGTCAGTCAGATCGGATAAATGAACGAATCTGGTTCGTATTCACGACCCTAATAGACGATTCGCTACAGCTTTCAGGCACTTTTTGACTTGTAAAAAAAATTATGCAGGTCCGTACACTAACGAAGGGCGATAACACCAGTACATTTCTGAGGCCATTCAAATTTTCTGTACTATACCAACATTCTGCTACTAAACTCACCCTGCTGTTATTTACCATAAATAAACTCTAAACAGGTTAATGAGACGTGAAAACATACATTATCCCATTCCAAATCAAACACCTCAACCCCACCGTTCATATGGGAACAACAGAGAAAATAAAACATTTATATATCAAACTAAAACAAACTTACACAAATAATACAACAATATGATGTAATATGTGCGCAATAATATAATCTAATTTAGACAGAATGGTTCTGACAGTCACTATTGCCTCCCCCCTCACCCCTGCCCTATTTATCCTGGCGGAGAGAAGCTGTGATTTTTTTCATAATTAACTTTACAATTATGAAAATTCCAACAGAATCCTTGTGTTTAAATCTTGTTTTGTAAAATGAAAATGCTACATTAAGTAATGGTGATTTTAGGCTTGCCTCTCCATTCACCACTCTGTTAGCAAATTTACTGCAGACAACAAATCACCATAAAGCAACTGCTAGGCCAAAAGAAACAACTCACACTGATTCTTTTTGATCTGTTGTTATAAACAGTTCATGGTCACAAATATTTATGTACTTCTCTACTAGTGTGGAAATTATACAGATAAACCCACTCCTAAATCCGTATGTCTTTAATTAAGAATACAATCAAACAAGTGGGGAACATTCAATGTTCAGCTAGTAATGTTGAGTATGGATCGAATTAACAAACTTCTGCTTAGCTTGTTTCACACTGGTGTCATGACATATGTTTGGATGAACAGCACACAATGTGGTATATCGGATAACAAAAGCAATCCAAAGAAACTAGAAACATGACAACACCCAATTTCTGTTCCTGAATAAATTTGAATGATCTTACAAACCAAAAAAGCATCCGGATTTATAAAAAATTATCCAAACTAAATCAATACCAATACGCACCGTTTTTGTGATGAAAAGTTAAAATGTGTGCAGAATACATTATGGGGAAAGCTTGTAATTTTCTGTCAAATGTGATCTTTATCACGTAGAAATAACCCACAATTTCTGTTTCAAGCTAAAAATAAGAAGCAGGCTGGGATTGAAACAAAACTTAGAAAGCCTGCAAGTTTCTTTGAATGAAGTTCAACAGCTTTTTTTAATTTAACAGCTTTTTCTTGTTTTCGTAAGCATCTTATGTCTACACAAAAAAAGACAACACTATTAAATACAATTATGTAAAGTGTTAATAGCGGTTTGCCAAAGTTTAGATTTGTTTTTAGTATCAGTATGTGATATTAAGTTATTTTGTAATTTGTCGACACGGGTTATTACTTTTCATTTCCTCTCTGTTTTTTTTTGTAATGTACTCTTCCAGTGTAAGCCATGCAGAATGGACATGAAAAGCCTTTGTCGGAGGAGTATACAGGCCCAAGTGTTTAAACAATTTTTTAATAACACTTTAATCTGACAACAACTCCTGCTTTGATATGCACGTTTGAAATGCTGCCAATCCTTCTGTAGCGACTTTGTGTCCGGAAGTGTGAACCTGCTTGTACAAAGTCAACACTAAACGGACACCTGTTCACCTGATTCTGTTCCCTGTGTGGCAGAGAGGAAAGTGCCGCCTGGACATTACACGGGCATGTTGAACCGGAAGTTCAGAGCTAAGTGGGCCAGACCGGGAAAGGTCATCCGCCTACATGAGGTTATTACATGCTAATATAAACACTTCATTTTTCCCAACGAGGAGGCTAACACTTACCGCGGTCTCGCATTCCTTTCTTGTGACTCAGCGACACTCTGACTTCTCCGGGGGGTGTCCAATAAATCAAATTTTCTCCGCAACGCCGTTTTAAGGGAGAGGGGAAGTGAAAGTTTACATTGGCTCGCTGCTTCGGGTGTCCGGGCGCTAAAAGACTAATCACAACAAACTGCGGCCTATTGTGGCGACATCAGAGCAATGTCCATATCTGTTACTTCTCCCGGTCCAGCACGTTTGATCCCGGACTGAAGTGATGTATGAGAATTCCAGCGCCGATTGCTGTATGACGCATGACCCGGGCCATGCTCAGAGGCGCTGGGCACAAACATTCATTTCAGGGTTAATCAATTACCGCCGTGGCGTATTTTTTTTTTTTGCCTTTTAATTTGGAATTGGCAATACCGTTTTCTCCAGTTTTGCATTTAGACTTGGCTGCTGCCACAAAGCTCACTACTGGTTCCTCCAACTCAACAGTCTCCAAGCATTTTCATCGTTTTACAGTCTGCAGGCCACAAGGAACTCTACAGGAGGTTCTGCACCGACTGGAAGATGGGCACGCCCCTCTGACAGCACCCAGGAGATTGCCGAGAACGCTCCCTTGCCGACTGAGCACAGAGCCAAGGAAATGGCACCATCCAGCTGATCTTATTCATGGGGCCCAGTCGTTGCCCGGGTGACTGTATTTATCGGCTGAGACACTCGGGAACCCTCGCGGGCCTATGATACTGCATAAATGTCAACTCAAACCCATGCATGTTTTATATTAAATCAAAATACAAATGTTATAAACACAAAGTTATAAACATCAGACAGAGCATTAATTTAGGATAGGTCGTCGCTTGCTACTAACTAATTAATACTGTGGCCCTGAGAACGTGCTTTGTTTCTTACCAATAGAAGTCCAAAGCTCAGCAAAGTAATTTATAGTTTAAAGTGATGCCCTCCGTTTGGTTTGGCAGATTTTCAAAGCTAAGACTTGCGTATACAATAGCACATGTGGAAGACCGCTACAGAGTAATCACATTCACGCTTACACAGAACTTAATGTTCTTTATCTTGGATCTTCCACCGTGGTGCCTGGTAGGAAATGGAAGGTAAAAACAACAACATGTCAGACGTAACAGCTGCGGAAATTACATCGTACTCCGACTAATCCCCTAACACGCTAGGAATCCGCCAGCTGGGTCCATTCTCGGCTCTTCGGCAGAGGACTCCAAGATGAAATTAAAAGAGGGAACAAGAGAAATGAGTTTGACCGAGATCCCAAAGGAATATCGAAACCTTGAACACCTCCGTGATTTACGGCGCTGTCTACTCCGAATTTTATTTAGGCGTAGTAGCTTATTGCATCTTGCATATTTTCCGCGCTCGTTTGTTTTTATAATTTTTTTTATAAAATAATAATTTGGCATTTACCGACATATTCCATTTTAACTCAACCAAAAAATTGAAAATTCCCCTTTTGCTGCAAATCATTTAGACTTGCCAGAAGGTATCACACGTTTGGATAAAAGATATGGACAACCGATATAGTATCTATTTTCTCGATCCCAGTTTCACCTAGAGTATGATATTTAGCTCTCTTAAATTCAGTTAAGGTCTTTAGCCTACGGTGCTTATAAAGTATTGCATTACTCCACTAAACTTAACATCGTAGCCAAGGGGGAAATGCTACTTCCAATCAACAAAATGATTATGTTGCAATATTATTTTACCATAATTAGATTTACCACTGTACAGGTATCTAATTTCCTGCCCTGAGCGGCCCTCAGAGTGTGACTCTGTGTGGCACTGATGAGCAACACCCCTCATGGTGACCACTTCCAGGCCACACCCGTTGAGGAGAAAAATAAAACAAATTCCCTGCCTTGGATCTACCATTCTTTATACTGGAGCCAGCAATATAGGAGAGACATGCTGTGATGCCAACATGGAAAACCTGCCTACATAACACGATTAATTACATTTTTTCTGTATTTTTCTGAAAACAAGCAGCGGTTTATTGATTGATAGCTGAAACATGAGCTAATATTTATATAGTCTCTATAACCTTGAGGGGAAATATAGTGGTTTCAGTCATGAAAGTAGTGACTTAGCTGCTTATATATTTCCTGAAACTAAGGTGGTTTAACATTGCAACGTCCCCTGAATCGCTTTACGTTTTCTCATTTGAAGTTTCTTCTTCTTCTTCACAAAGAATATTTTTACATCCCAGAAAACCCACTTGGTCTCAGATTCTGACGTTATTTAACTCTCAGTCACACAGAGAAACCACAGAGTTGCTCATTTCACAGAACTCGACATAAATCACAGGGCCAGTCACCACTTAAGCGTGACAAAGATAAATCAAATTCTCTACAGTCGCTCAGTTAACAAAGACAGCGACCGAAGATTGTTGTAAACAGAGCGCTGTGTAAACTCTAAATAATGAATACGGTTATTTTTCATGCATAATATGAAACTTGTGATGGCAGATAAAGCCATAAAAATGCACAACGACAGACTACCGAAATTGGCACCTGGAGCCAGGCCCTTGTTATATCAAGCAGATGCCAGACTGAATGAGCTGGGTGACATGCCGGAAAGTGTTACCGTGAGTCTCAGGTTGAAAAACAAAGTGTGAAAATAATAAACTGGACTATCAGAAAATCTATAACGTCATGAATCAATTCATTGTTGAATCAATACATGATCAACACATCACCATAGACTAAAGACTCTGGTCTAGACATAGACTCTGGCCTTGCCTTTAATGACACAGCTGAGATTATTTTTGTACACAACAATGATCGTACAATCTGATCAGTATGAATAAGTATGAATAATATATTAATGTATAAGTATATCCAGTGTACCAGTTCTCCCAGGGTCCCTGAACAGAGGCATTTCAGGAATCTCTCATCCTACACAAATCACGGCTAGAAACCAGTAGCACTTAGGTGCTTGCCTTACTTAAGATTTCAGAACAACTGCAACAAAGGCCAACTTCCAGAACAATAATCACGTAATTTTTAAGTGGCCTGGGAGCAGCTGAAGAGAAAGCAGGCCACCGTGGTCTGGGTTTGATTTATTGGTTTTTACATTGATTTATACTGGTGGTTGGTGGTGCCCCTCTGCTTTCCTGCCAGCACGGGGGGGCTCACCTCATCACCTCACCCTAACTGATACAGTTAGGAACCAGGCCGTAAACACTAAGACCAAGGATAGAAGAGCATAGGACCAGTGTTGCTGGGTTTCACTGAAGGCAGAGCAGCAGGATTTAACTGGGCTGATGTTCGTTACCGTTCTCACACCTTTCCTACAGCTTTCTCTGCATTTCTGCGATGTAACCAACTCCCCACAACATCGTCACTCACAAATGTAGGGCTATAGGTACAATCCAATTTGTAAAGATTTTTTCAGAGCTTGATATTTGCATACAGTCCTGTGTAGAGATAAAACGCAAAAAAGTTTTGTTGTAAAGACATATTTTAAAGAAATAAAGTTAAGTACAAAAGTTAAAAGCTTTCCTGTCTAAAGGAAACATAAATATTTTGAGACATCAACATGTTTGCAGCTGGAATTCATTACGGTCAAAATATTTTCTATTTTAAAATAGATTAGATGCATTCATATTGGAAAACAATGTGTTATTGTGTTTTGTCTATCCATGTTCTCTACAATTACAATTTCAGCTGTTTTATTTGTCAAAAAAGTAAGGAACTAAAGAACGAAAAGTGTCCCTGCCCTTTCACAACCCAAAATTCAGCAGTTAATTTTAAATCTTGGTGGTCGTGTACAATGCTGCTCGTATCTTTAAACTGGTAACTGCAGACTTTATGGCTCCATAAAAGTCAGTCTAATGGAGAAAACTCCCCCAATATAGGGCTTTTTTCAGTAGCTCTTGTCACTGCAGCAACATCGTGATGCTAACTCTCTCCAAACTCCATGGCTTCATTTCAACCCATTTTAAACACCTGCGTCTCATTATACATGCGGGTTCAGAGGGGTGTCCTGAAAAAACCATGCAACAACCTTGTAGCAACACGGTTTTTGTTTTGTTTTTATATGCTAATCTAAAACATTTTTTACAGCCACATATTTCCTAGCATTCTACCTCACTGGTGAAACACCAGATATTGAAGGGCTGGACAGTGAACTAAATCACATTCCAGATCTGAATTGTAACTTTCTCAACAGAGATGTTAGATTAATCGAATTGGACAAAGAACGCCAACCCCCCCACATCAGGACAAAAAGATCATACCAGAAGGATTCATGTAATCCCAGAAACTTTATTGAGGATTGATTGAGATCCATATGACCAGTGCTGATTTAACACTGGTGGCTTTACTCTGTG
>JAOVYW010000963.1:0-11327 GCA_025775045.1 Hiodon tergisus | reverse complement strand
TTATCCCACATTTTTAGCAGGGGTTACATTAAGTTTCACAATTAGCAATAGCCAACATCCTGGTACCAAATTCTTAATTGTTTTTGTTGACAGAGGCTGTCCACGGCTAACGATGAGATAGTGGAAGTGCTGCTCTCCAAGCAGCAGGTGTTGGGAGCCTTGCGCTTCATCAGAAGTGTGGGTGGCCATGACAACATCTCTGCTCGCAAGTTCCTTGATGCTGCTCGCCAAACCAAAGACCAGATGCTTTTCTTTACCATCTTTAGGTTCTTTGAGCAGAGGAACCAGCGACTAAGAGGGAGTCCCAACTTCACACCTGGTGGGCTTTTTTTCCATTACTATACATATCTCAATCACTAAATCCTAGAGTCTTTTTGTTGTTTTTGTAAGACTTAGTTACTCTACCACTAGGAAGCTTCTCTACATGCAGTCACCTTCATACAGGAAACTAGAAAACCTTTTGCATTTTTATATGACCTGGCCCTAATGTAATGGTTTTTAGTTTTTGATTACATTTATTTACTTCTCTAAATAAAAGCAATGAAAACAGACAGCACAAATTATATAATTAGTTGTTTTTTACGGCACTGTTTTACATAATTTTAGAAAGTGAGGATGGTATGTTTAAATTTGTTTTACTTTTATAAATGTTAGTATATAAACATTTTATATGCCTTCATTATATATGTAGTGGAAAAAATTTCTTTCTTTCCACTGAGTGTATTCCCTCTGCATCATTACAAACAATAATTATCAAAAGCATAATCTTCCATTTTTGCATATTATTCTTTTACACCAGGGGAGCACTGTGAAGAACATGTAGCTTACTTCAAGCAAGTGTTTGGGGAACAAGCCTGTATGAACCCTGTAACAGTTTGAGCAGTATTAAAAGTCCTTTACACGCGAGCTTTCACAAAATGTATTTGATGTAATTACATGTTGCTTAATAAAGTAAGATGTATATATTCATAATTTAATGTAATACTAAGTGATGCTTTTCTTAGCAAATTTTTGCATTACCCTACCCAGAAGAGAAAAAAAACTTTTAAAAAAAACTAAAGTTTTTTTCTCCACCCTCTGGTGAGGACTGAATCAAGGTGTGTAGTACACCCACTTTATTCCACTTGAAGGAAAACTGTCCATCCCTGGCACCTGCTAGAAGTTGCCTCTTGTTCTCTATTACCTTCACATTAAATACAGTTGAAGTCAGAAGTTTACATACACCTTAGCCAAATACATTTAAACTCAGTTTTTCACAATTCCTGACATTTAATCGTAGAAAACATTTAGTCTTAGGTCAGTTAGGATCACTAATTTATTTTAAGAATGTGAAAGGTCAGAATAATTAGAGAATTATGTATTTCAGCTTTTGTTTCTCGCATCACATTCCCAGTAGGTCAGAAGTTTACATGCACTGTTAGTATTTGGTAGCATTGCCTTTTAATTGTTTAACTTGTCAAACACTTTGGGTAGCCTTCCACAAGCTTCTTTGTTGCTGGAATTTTGACCCATTCCTCCAGGCCTCCTTGCTCGCACATGCTTTTTCAGTTCTGCTCACAAATTTTCTTTCGGCATGAGGTCAGGCCTTTGTGACGGCCACTCCAATACCTTGACTTTGTTGTCCTTAAGCAATTTTGCCACTACTTTGGAGGCATGATTGGGGTCATTGTCCATTTGGAAGACCCATTTGCGACTGAGCTTTAACTTCCTGGCTGATGTCATGAGATGTTGCTTCAGTATATCCACGTAATTTTCCTTCTTCATGATGTCATCTATTTTGTGAAGTGCACCAGTCCTTCCTGCAGCAAAGCACCCCCACAACATGATGCTGCCACCCCCATGCTTCACGGTTGGGATGGTGGTGTTCAGCTTGCAAACCTCACCCTTTTTCCTCCAAATATAACGATGGTCATTATGACCAAACAGTTCAAGTTTTGTTTAATCAAACCAGCGGAAATTTCTCCAAAAAGCAAGATCTTTGTCCCCATGTGCACTTGCAAACTGTAGTCTGGCTTTTTTATGGCAGTTTTGGAGCAGTGGCTTCTTCCTTGCTGAGCAGCCTTTCGATATAGGACTCATTTTACTGTGGATATAGATACTTGTCTACCTGTTTCCTCCAGCATCTTCACAAGGTCCTTTGCTGCTGTTGTGGGATTGATTTGCAGTTTTTGCACCAAATTATGTGCATCTCTAGGAGACAGAATGCGTCTGAGCAGTATGATGGCTGCGTGGTCCTATGGTGTTTATCCTATGGTGTTTATCCTATGGCGTACTATTGTTTGTACAGATGAATGTGGTTCCTTCAGGTGTTTGGAAATTGCTCCCAAGGATGAACCAGACTTGTATTGATGAACCAAATTGTAGAGGTCCACAATTTTTTTTCTGAGGTCTTGGCTGATTTATTTTGATTTCTCCATGATATCAAGCTAAGAGGCACTGGTAGGTTTGACAGTAGGACTTAAAATACATCCACAGGTACTCCTCCAATTGACTCCAATTAGTCTATCAGAAGCTAATTGACTAATTTCCTAAAGGCTTGAAATCATTTTCTGGAATTTTCCAAGCTGCTTAAAGGCACAGTTAACTTAGTGTATGTAAACTTCTGACCCACTGGAATTGTGATATAGTCAATTAAAAGTGAAACGAAAATTCTTGCCAAAAATATAGTTTGCTAATATGAAATTTTGTATGTTTTAAGACTTCAACCTAAGTGTATGTAAACTTCTGACTTCAACTGTACTTACAAAGTGGGATAGGAAAATTCCTTATGTCCTCGTTACTGTTTGTCTTTGCACTCAAACATCTGATTCAGAAACTGAGAGAGAGAACTCCCTGGCATTGCAGTTGGAAATAAGCACCACAAGCTCATGCTGTATGCAGACGATATGCTGTCTTCTGTCACTCGCAGAGGTATCATTTACCTGCTTGGTTGTAGACCACTAAGTCTTTCCTGCTTCTTCGGGATATTAGTTGGATAAACCTGAGACTTATGACAGCACCAGCAACGTAACATCTTAGCCCATTTTCTAAGGATTGCAGGTTCCTAATTTGATCAGTGTCATAAATATAAAAAGTTAGAATATGGATGGAAAGGCAGTAAACCTGATTAACATTTTGAAGAAGGTTGTTAGGGAAGTGTGGATTAAGGTGCTGTGGGCAGGGTAATGTGAACATCTTAAGTCTCCTAAGGCCATGGTCTGGCACAATAATAATATTTTGATTTTAGGGCCTCCTGAGTGGCTCAGTCAGTAAAGGCGCTCCCCAAGCGCAGACTGAACCATATGAGCTGGAATCGCCTATTGGCTTCTCAGGCACCTACTGGCTTGCAGTACTGTCGAGAAGGATGTGCCTTTTCTCTAGTAGGCTCTGGACTGTGTAGGCCTGCAGGGTGGAAAAAGAGATGGGTGGCTCTAAGGCAGCTGGGATTGAAAGAGATCAGTAGTACTTCATCTTACCCATCTGTGGTGGTAGAATTTGTGGTGACTAGCTGAGATGTGTTAGAATACGTGGATAATTATTATTATTAATACATGACCCAGGACAGTGAAATCAGTCACTTGGTCAAAAATTTCAAAAACTGTTTTATTGTGGCAATGTGTTGGATATATAATAAGCTTTAAAATAATACGAAACGTATTGACACGTCTCAAATGGGGCCCAAGATAAGACATTTTGAAATCGGCAAAGTCAGAAGACGCCTTTTTGAGAAAATTAAGTTGAGACATTTTTTTTTCCTCACGTCATATTCTGAAACCAGCTGCTTCCAATGTCGGTCAGTCGCAGCAGATTCCATGTTGCTGGATCGTAAAAAACTTTGTTGTTACCAAACTGCCTATTTACAGTATAATAGACATTATTTCCCCAAATTAACTTGATAAAACTATAGTTTGGACTGTTAAATACACAAAAACGAGTAATACTCAAAATCGATAATTCATGACTTCAACTCGTGTAATCTGGCTGCTGTGTAAAATCTACATATGCAACTTCCGACTGATTTTGCTGTCCCAGGTTACATATTTTTAACGAATATTTTAAATAATTTTTTGGGAACAGTGGCACTGCTTATAAATCAGATTTGTTTAATTTGGTTTTCTCAGTTATGAGGTAAAACACCCAAAAATTATTCCAAAATAGCTTCCCCACTTACCTGCCCTGGTGCTCATCCATCTGAACAGCTTTTGAAGAGTCTGATTTGCCCCCAGAAATCTATCATGTTTACCTTGGACAGATCTGAACTGAAACTGAGGCTGCATACCGAGTTTGAGAGAGGCACAAATCAAAGTTTGATCACCAGTTTCTGGCTTTTATGACCAGTTTAAAGAAAACACACCTACCAAATCAAAACACCCTTTTTGGGAAAGACAGGAAAATAAGCCTTTTAAACAACATAAGACAGGCTTTCAGTCTACTGTTAAACTAACCTGAAAAGGCCCAGAAATGGCTACTGTTACGTCCCCACATCTGCATACTCGTGTGTCCTTGTGTTTTGTGTTTCCTTCTGTTTTTCTCCTCTCATTCTTATTCCTCATTTAGATGTCTGCTATTGGCCATTCATCCTCCACCACTCATCTGTTCCCGTCCAATCAGAAGGCTGTTCGTTTGTTTAAAAGCCCCACCTGTCTTCCTATTGAAGGTCAACCCAGCTTTCGATAATAACTGTAAAATCCCAGATTACTGTTCTCATTAGTTTTCGCATTCCTGCTTATTTTTGTTTTACATGAAACCTCTGGTTTCTCATTATTTTGTTGTTTATCCGCCACAGGGGTAAGGTGATTAGGCAAGATACCCTGAGTTTACCTCTTGTTAACTCACCAGGTTAGGAACGGGTGCATCCCTCTGTATTTATTAGCTTAGGTTATATGTATGTATGTATGTATATGTGTGTATGTGCATATATATATATATATATATATATATGTGTGTATGCACTCGTTAGTTGATTAGGTTGTTTATTATTTCTTTACTTTGGCACCGTTCATAATTCCCTTTTCCCCTTGGCATGAGTATTGTACTGTGATATTTTCATTATTCACTTGTGTAAATAAAACACTGCACTCTAGTTTGGTTGGTTTGTGGTTAGTTTGAGCAACTTTATGCTGCGGCTCTTCTACACCCCTAGACGTTCTATCATAGTCGTAACACTACCAACACAGACTCTTTAATATCCAATGGAAACCACTCTCCTGTCTACCCTTCAGTCTTCATTTAGAAGCACCAGAGTGTAGTCTCATAAAGGGAAGTACACTCCGATGTTTCAGTCTGACCCTGGCAGTGGGCGTGTCTCCCAGATGCTTGTGGGTCTATGGTTGCCTGTGGGACAGATTTGGAACAGCTCCTTGCCAAACTGGTAAGTAATAACAAGTAATAGTTGGTACTGCCAGAAATAAAAATACATTGCATTATTGATTATTTAGCAAAAACTCTACTGCAGGGATCAGCATTAGCAATCTTCTGATAACCAGTGAACCACTATACCCCCGAATATAAATTTGGATTGCTGTTGAAACCGCCATAAATCAAGGACCATCTGAATCTGTAACACCTGGTTGTCGTGTTGACCTATGGGAAGAATGTAGAAACCAAATGACAAGAACTGATCTATGAGGAAACCCTGGTCAACACGAGCAGTACCTTAGTATTGTAGTTGCAAACTACTTTCTTGAAGTTAAGTAGAACTTGAATCAACAGAAAGCTGTGCCAGGCAAGGGTACTGCCACATACCGAAAAGGGTCAACCATTGACAAATAAGATGTTTATTTATTTTTAATTGACAGATGAGATTCCTGATTTGAAAGAGCTTTTCAAAAATCTAGATGATTATAAATTTATAGTGTAGCTTTGTTCCAGAAATCAGGGCCTCGGCAGTGCTTGAGTTTTGTTGTATTAAAGAAGCAGCATAGCTTTAAGTGAAGTTCCAAAATGCCCCCTAAAGGGCCTAACTGACATGGCCTGGTTTCTATACATCGGTTATGTATTTTTTCTGTTTTATATATCCACCTAAGTTTCAATGTATCCATATAATAATTTATATTTTATTTAATCATCACATTAATAATCACCTTATGAATAATTGTTGTAGCCATTTGTAGCCCTTTTTTATGTGAAGGTTTAACTGATTTTCCTGAGTTTTCCCCGAAAGGGAGGTTTTGGTTAGAAGTTCATCTTTTGTTTTGTTTGGTTGTGTGAGAGAATGCCTAATAAACCGTGTCACCGCAACTGCAGTCTCCCTGTCTCTTCCCACACCTGGACTGGGCACGCCCAGGCGGGCCACTCTGTGTGATAAAATGAGTAGTTGCTAAATTCATTTTTGTAAAAGAACTATGACTGTTTTGTTTGTAGATTGCTTTGATCTATATTTTTGATAGATTCTTTGATCGTATTTATCTAATGGTTAAAACAATAGTTTTACTGTTTTAGTTGTGTTTTTCTCTGCAGGGAAACCTAAGGTTATTTACCATAATTCTGGTTCCCTGAAATGGAAATATTAACCATCACTAATGGGTTATTTCCCCAAGAGCGCTTCGATCATGTGGTCGTATTTTACCATTTTTAGATTTCAGGGTAACGGGGGTATGATAAATACCCTTACGTTCTGTTTCAAATATGAAACATGAACCATCACTAATGGATAAGTATATCTGTCACAAAGACAACTGTATGGCTTTAACAGAGTGCCAAACCACATGCAGAGCAGAACCCAGGCAGGTGATCTCACATTTTGTGGGTAGTGGTGGAAGGCCTGTCCTCTATGGCTGCCTGCAACACTCTGAACCCAAACCCAGTGCACTGAGAACCAACATAGTTCAAGTGATAGAATCTAATGAACATGTATAGAGTTGCGCAGACTGCTGCATTGCAGATGTCTGCGACCAAACTGGCCTGAAATAAAAAGTGACCTTATTTCTGGTGTAGTGGCCAGTTAACCTTTTGGCACAAATCTTTTTAATAGAGAGCCTCCTGTCCTCCGACAGAGTAAAAAAAGCATGGCCCTGTGACTTTGATCTTAGCCCTAGATAAAGCGTCTCTTGGGCCGGCTCTAGTCTGCTAAAATGTTTTTTAGCTAGCTAAAGCAGTGAGTTATCTTAATTTAATTAATCAAGTTGATCACATCAATCGATGACTCGTCAACCTTGGACTAAGTAAAAAATCTTATTCTGACATTTACCCGAACATTCAAAGGAAATTGTTTTTTCTAAGTTAAATATAATAATATACATAACTTAACGTAACTTGACAATTTACCTCAGAGATTTGGCATTTACTATCGATCAATCACCGAAAGAGGGTGATGCCATTGTTCAATCAGCGCGTCAAGGCCTTGTTCCAAGTTAGGCATGGATAAAATGGACGCTCTCAGGAGATTCTCAGTGAAGGTTCTATTCAATTCATTTGCTAATGCCTTGCACTTGAGTTCCAGAAATTCCAGAGTTATTTGTCAGTTTGTCGGCTGAGCCCAAAAGGGATAGTACTCTATTGTCCAACTGATTGTTACTTTTGGAACTTCTGTGGTTCAAGGCTCAATGTTGTAGTGACAATAGGTCAGCAGGCACCATCTTGATGATTCTATGATAGCTGTTGATGTAAGCTTGAACTAAATCTTTTCTTGTGTTCCACCTAAATAACTGCCACATTCTTGTTTTGTTACCCATAAAATGATTACTGTTTCATCAAATCTTTCATTTTCCAGGACCTCTGCATTATCTCTTTTGTTGGCAATGCTGAACGAGGAACCCATTACACCAAACTGAACATGGTCAGTAGCTTGTACACACATCCACAATGACTGTCAGCTTTGATCATAGGGGTGCTTCTGATCACTACAAGGCTCATCTTTGAGCTCGTAGACGATGACTGTTGTCTGGATGAGGTTTAACCCTTTGACGCCTCGGTATAATCTCCATATTTGGTTTGAATGTGACCCATTTTGTGTCTAGCGCTTGTAGTTCGGCAACCTTACATCAGAAATTATAACGCAATACATATATAGAAAGGCCATTAGTAGTTGTTTGCAATGATAGAAATTGTTTTATTATTTATGATGGACTATTGGACTAAAGGAACGTGTTCAACATACACTATGTCCTGTGGTAATTCATTGCTTTCTATTTCTATGACACACTTTTTCATTAACTGCTTTGGCCACTGGCCCCCGGACTCATGGCTATTCAGTTTGTGGGTCTACTGGAGCTATTGCCCCTTAAGGTAGTACCTTATATGGGCAAAGCTAGTAGGCCAAGAGAGTCGAACCCTCTAATGTACTTAGGAAGCCCTGGGCTAGTCATGAATTCAGATGAAAATCCCAGTGGCGGTATGATCAATTTCTGACACTTTGAAATGAGTTGTGGGCAATATATCAATTCACAATCACAGGAAATGTTGATCCTTAATCGTAATCGTAAAAGTCAGAAATGCAAACGATGTAGTAGTCAGTTTAGATAAAGAAGTTAAATATTGTGTAAATATTTTGAGACTAAAATATTAGAACTTAAGAGTAAACAGAAAGACATGGCTTTATCAACATTCAAAATATACAGAGACTGAGAGAGTGTAGGGATGGTGTGTCAGTTTGAGAAGGTAAATGAGCTCCAGACCCAGAAAGAAAAGCCATAGAAAAATATAGACAGTGTCAGAATCTACACTAAATTCACAAGAGGCAGCTACACCATCTGCTTTACAAAGTAACTGAGATGGCTCAAAGCTATGGAGTTAGATATCTTCCTTTGTATGCACGTAAGAGTGTATAACCTAATGACACTGAAAGTACAGTTGAGTTGCGCATTTCAACATTAGACGGCAACGTATTTAATGATAATACTAGCCAGACGGTGATGGAGCTCACGTCTGAGTTCGGCGTTAGCATTAGCAAAGCTCCTGAAGTTGTAGATGCCGTTTTTAAAAATATGGTGGGGATAGAAAACGGTTGTTTGTCGAGGTAGTTTGTTTTTGGAATATCCTTTATATAAAGTTAGGATTTAGTCAAATGTCTTGACGTCTATCAAGTGGGATATGAGACAGGGGGCCTAAATGGGGGGTGACTCCCTGTCAACCTAGACTGCGTGCCATAATATGGTCTCGAGGAAAATATGCAAATTTTAGCTAGGCATTGCTTCCCTGAGCCATAGGTCAAACTCACACACATATGCTCTAACTGTAAATAATGTACATATGTTGTAAGTTACACTTAGTCTTGTTCCAACAAGAACAGATTCCTAAATACATGTAGATACTTAAGTTTGCTTTTTTTTTCTTTGAATGTGTTCTGATGCTCTATTTCTGTTCAACTCCATGCCCTCCAGTCCCCCATACCCTACATTATGCTATAACCTTCCTTTCCAGCTAGCTTTTGCCTCATGGCTCAGTCACAGTTTTTTGTTTTTATTTATTTCGTTTTTTCAGAGGCATTGTCAAGCACTCAAATCGTCAACAGGGTCATGCAGAGTACACACAATACATGAATACTCACCGTCCTCACTAATATAAACATCACTTTTTTTTCTCCTTCTCTTCAGAGCCTCTTTTCATGTTTCACCCAGTTAATTATTGTCCAAATTCTATTAGAAACGATATTATATTAACATAATTACATAATACGTATACAGAGAGAAAATATCTTAATATCTCAAAGATACTAGTTATACATGTTTTGTCTTTTTACACTGTTCTCCTAATACTACTCCCACCAAGTTATGGTCAACTGTATAGCGCCTCTTTTGTGGCTTTGCCCTCACATTTGCATATGTATCACGATCCACTGTGGCAATTTAAAAAAATAGATTTTCCATGAATATTTTAACTAATGCCAAATGTTTTGTACACCAATGTACCACAGTTGGTAAATGCATAACATGACGATAACATGACCCTGAACACTGAATATGGCTCTAAAGGCTATTTGATTGTAAAGAGTTGTGAACCATCTCTGTGTTACTTGTTACGTTTGGCTAAGTACTTGTTACACTGGCCCCAGTAGAATCGCTCCCGGAGCCGCCTCAGGGTCTTGGCGGCCCCGAAGTGACCGGTGCCGGGTTGGCAATGCACCACCTGGAGCACACTGGCTCGCAGTGCCTGGGGGACCACCAGCTGCCACCGCAGCTCGCCACTCGCCGGGACGCGCCACCCCTTGTGCAGGACCCCGTCGCAGACTTCTAAGGTGTCCCACGCCGCACAGAGTGCTTTAACCCCACGGGGGTGGGGGGGGCGAGGGCGGCCCGGTCCGGTCGGCACCCATCACTCACCCAGGACTGCAGGACTGGCCCGATCTCCAGATCCTCCGCCTGCTGGCGGGCCAGCTCCCCGGGCAGCACCTCCGTGGCTACGACCCCGGCAGCTGCCACCTCCTGAGGCTCTGCCCTCTCCTCGGCCCTGGCGCAGTGACAGCACTCCTCGCTAGCACAGGAGTGCCTCGGCCGGCGGGACAGGAAGTCTGCGTTGCCATGACGCCTGCCTGCCCGGTGCTCGATGGCGAAGTCGTAGTCCTGGAGGGCCTCCAACCAGCGAGCCAGCTGGCCCTCTGGCTCCCGGGGTTGAGCCGGAGGCCAGCCCGGCGGATGCTGACGAGGACCCGGCGGAGGTTGGCCTGGGCTCCGGCGAAATCAGGGGCGTGCACCAGGAGATCGTCCAAGTACAGGATGCACTGTGACCTGGGGATGGCGGACAGCACCCGCTCCATGAGCCGCTCGAAAGTAGCAGGTGCGTTGCACAGCCCGAAAGCCATTACGGTGAATTGCCAGAGGCCCTGGCCTATGGAGAAGGCTGTCTTGGGGCGTGACTCCGGTGCCACCTCCACCGGCCAGTAGCCGCTGCGGAGGTCCAGTGAGCTGAAACAGGCCGAGCCCGCGATGTAGTCCAGGGCGTCGTTGATCCGCGGCAGCGGATAGGAATCCTTCCGGGTGACCTGGTTCAGCTTCTTATAGTCTACGCAGAATCGCCAGGAGCCGTCCTTCTTTTTTACGAGCACCGCCGGGGCCGACCACGGGCTGTCGGAGGGCTCGATCACCCCTGCTGCCGCCATCTCCCGGATCTTTGCCTCAGCCGCTGCTCGCTTGGCCCAGGTCATGCGCCGAGGTGGTACACGGATGAGGGAGGCCGACCCAGTGTTGATGGCATGCTGGACCAGGCTGGTTCGGGTGCAGTCCTCGTCACGCACTGCGAAGGTATCCCCGAACTCCATCAAGAGCTCCTCCAGCTGCAGCCTCTGCCCCTCGCTCAGGCCCTCGCTGCTACGCTGGAGCAGGTCCCGGACCACCTCCTCGGTCTCCGCGGACACCTCGGGCGGGGTTACCCTGGGGGCGCTGTACTCTGCCCTGGGGGCCTTGGGTCGGTTC
>JAOVYW010000962.1:0-16890 GCA_025775045.1 Hiodon tergisus | reverse complement strand
GACTCAAATGAAATTCAGAAGTTTCCCCTTTCACTCATACCCAGCCCCTTCTCAAATCAATATAGGCATACCTGGTCCAGTGTTGGGGAACGTTCCATGAGACTGCTGGCTCCAAGAAACATCTCCGCTTCTCAACTCACTGAAGAAACTGCTCTCCCGGTCTGCACCCAGATCCCTTCGGAGCACCTCAAAATCAGCGCCAGGGAAGTCCTGTGTTCTACCTGTTAAGTAAAGAGGAAGGTACTCAAATTGTTTTGGAAAAGTATCAAAACTAATCTAGCAACAAGACAAGCAGACTTTTCATGGCATTATGGATACATCTAAATTCCCATTCTGTGAAAGGAGTTAGCAATACATTAAAGTTAAAACTTGCAGTCTATCCCCTTGGGAAACTCACCGGATCCCTTGAGTTCCTCAGTGTCAGACATTCTCAGCTCTTCCACACTGATATCCATTAATAAGTCCTTGTCCTCTTCAATTGTCCTCATTTTCTCTGGCTCTGCGTTTTTAGACTTGTCTCTAGTTACAGGTTTGGCAGTGAGGCCATTGTGATTTTTAGACCTGCCTCTCCTGGGGGCATTTAGAGTGGAGGCCGATTCATCAGAGGAGCTGCAGGCAGTAGGAAGAGCAGTGCTTTTTTTGATCTTTTCCCGTTTTTTGAGCGAAACTTTCTCAACTGGGGGGACCAGTTTTGAGTTGAAGGAGGCAGTGGTCTTGGAACGGGACGACATCTTCACAGCTCCGCGTTTTTCCGGCACGTCGCTGGGCTCAGCGTCGCTCTCGTCACTGAATTCCACCTGCCAAATGAAAACATATGACCGTTCACGGACAGCGTAAACAGCTCCAAGCATGCAATCCCAGTAGTCTCCTCAAAGCCAAAGCATGAAGACAAGCTTAGAAAAACCTTAACCTTGCCACCTAAAAAGCACCCAAGACACTTCAAACCCTCCCTATAGCAAAATCCTGAGGGAACCCCTGAACCCACACTTCCAGTGCAACCACCATGGAACATTCTTCATGGCAGGTTACTTAAGAGTGAAGTTCTGCACACAGCACCCTTAGCCCAGGCTTTCCCTCACCTTAAAGCGAGACCTCTTGCTTCGCTTTGGGGCAGCAGGTACTGGTCTCAGCTTGTCCTGTGCAGGAGAAGACTCATCGTACACTTGGAACTGCATCTTGGGGGCTGGCTTTGTTGCACGTCTCGCTGCAGTTGCTCGTTTCACCTTCTGGACCGGAGTGCATGCATGTGTGGGAGAATGTGGTTTCACAGCTATCTGGGGAACTTCATTACTGAAGTCAAAGACACAAGGCTCTCCCAATGAGGTGGATTTAGATTTGGGAGTTTTGGTTAAAAGAGGCGTTTTAGAGGCCAGAGACTTATTTTTGCTGGAAGGCAATGTTATCTTGACCTTGGGTACCACTAAGGAAACCCCTGTCCCTTTCTTGTTTTTAGTCTCCTGTGATGAGGAGATTCCTGGATCCTTGTCTTCATTGCCCTCTTGTGCTTTTGAAGACCCTTCAGGATCTTTAGTAGTCTTGGTTGAGGGATGTGGTTGAAGTTTGTGTTCCAACTTGGCTGGAGGGTTCCAAGCCCAGAATGCAGAGAACAGCTCCTCCGGTCTGCAGTTCTTTTGGGCAGCCAGTGCAAGTACAGAAGCCAGGGCTTTGGTGGCCTGCAGGCTGGCATGAAGATGCTCCAGCTCAAACGAGCTGCTCGAACTTATGAAAGCAAAACCAGAATCTAGGAAGTCCCATATACTAGCATTTTTTTCTAAACGCAAATCAAGACTGGAATAAGACATGCGCAAGTAAAGTCTTCCCACAAGATCATGCAAGAAGGAAGGTGAAGGTTTACCCTTTGCAGACAATAGTCTAGCGAGTTCAGTACCAAGTTTGGCTGTTACACTCCTGCAGCGTGACAAGGCAGCTAGAAATAAATTACGGCTCCGACCACCACTTGCTTTCTGTTGCAACCGATGAGCTAGTTCTGCCTGGGTGGCAGTCCATCGTGCACAGACACGTCCTAGCCCGGGGTCTGTACAGCAGGGGCAGCCACAGTCAGCCTTATGTCCCAGAGAGGCAAGCCATTCCTGCTTCCTGGGCTTTAGCTGAGGCGAGGCAGCCAAACTCCACTCTTTCGCAACATGTACAGCCTCCCTGGGAAACGACCTGGTACACAGGATACCACTGTAGTCGTCATCTTCCACAGGCTGAATAGGTGATGGCTTCTTAGCAGGTCGTCCCTTTCTTGGGTTGATTTTCACTACAGTTTTCTCCTCGCTGGAAAAATCTGAAAAACATTAACAGTAAAATAAAAATAAACCCACACTCTTTAAACTTGCATAAGGGGAAAAAAAAATTAAAATAAAAGCACAACACTTACCAGTGCATACATCTAGGAGGTATTTGACTTGCTCAAGGTCCAGGCTACAAACTTCACTTTCCCCTTTCAGCAGCTCAAGTTCTGCCTTTACCACCAATAGCTCAGCACACCTAGTAGCAAAATTGAGGGGGGGGGGGGGCAGTCAGGAATCGTTCAAACAAGCCACAAACATTGCAATTGTACAAACAAATTTGAGCATTTGTTTAGAGAGAACGGCTACAGGCACGATTTCCATTAATCACTGCTGTCTTCAATGCTCTAAATTTTGTTGACGTGCCAAACTTATTACCCGACTCCATGGTCTATAATACCCAGCAGCCATCGTATATACTATTCTGTAGCAAAAAGGTGGGATAGAAGTTCTTGAAGCATTTAAACTGAATCTGGGTCTTGGCGCCTTACCGGCTGAGGGTCTGGAGTTTGGTGGCGAGTCTCAATGCCTCGAGGCACTGAACTTTGGCTTCCTGGACAGCTCCACTCTGGCTTCTCACAGTCACCATCTTCAGAGAACAGCTGAGCACCTCAGACAACAACTGCCACTTCAGCAGGACATTGTCCCCTTGGGGTATAAAGCCACAGACAACCATGATGGTAGCAATGATGGTTGACAATGGTTCTTTTTTTTCTGCAACTAGCCATTTGACAATGACTTAAAATTCCAGATTATGATAAACTACCAAATTTTAGAGTGATTAGAGCCCGTTAAATAAATTTTACCTTGGTCAACAAAGCGTGTGTCAGGGACAGTGCTATGGGCACCATAGAAGCCATTCCCCACCAATGTCACCACAAGGCTACAGAGCAACTTCAAGCTTTCATACAGGGTCGTGTCAGGGGTCTTCAAGCCTGAGAGGCATAAAGTCAGGGCAAAAATCAGATCCTCAATTTCTAAAGTTTCCATATTGGAAATTAGGTAAGACACATGCATTACAGTACCATGTTCAGTAATGCTTTTGCGGAGGTGGTGTGGTAGCGCAGTTGCATCCAGGCTTAGGTAGGCACTGGCTGTCTGGAGAGCCTTGGCCCGCAGCAGGTACCAACTCTTGGAGTGCTTGTGCTCTGCCACCTCCTTTAAAACCAGGCACAGGTGGGAAACACCAATGTCCACCTGGAGACAGGAGATAGCCCTCCAGTCATACAAGAACCTTTGTAGTCAAGTCCAGAACCAAAAGCATTGCCAAATCATGATTATACCTTACGTTGCATGTCGTATTACTCTATAGGTCAAGTTCCTAACCTGTTTGGTACTATAGCAGAGCTCAGCTCTCAACAGGGTGGCCAGCATGTCCAGTGGCGAAAGTTCCTCGGGACTGGAGTCTGGCTGCAGCCACACTTCCACCTGCTCCAGTTGCAACTGCACAAGACAATCCAGTGGTTCTCATTTTGTTTATCAAAAGGAGAATCGCAGATTTTTCTACTACACTGCAACGTTCTGGTTAAACAAAACCTACCCTCATTATACAGTAAGATTAAGTATCTGAATACAAGAAAGTTACCCATGCCATGTCAGGAGCACCCATCTCCAGTAGTAGTCTAGCAGATTCACACAAGGCACTAGCACAGCTACGGGAATCAGGAATCCGACGGGAGAGACCGACAGCCAGTTGGTAACCCGCAAGGGCCTGTAGGGGCTTTAATGAAAGGATTCGTCAAGGCGACTACACAAGGAACGAAAACTAACATCCATGGGTCATGCCATTTTAGAGTCTCACCTTGCCCATCAGCTTGTACAGTGCTGCCATGAGAACGATGGAGGAGACCGTCTGTTTGGCACTACGCACGGCAGGCATGGTTTCCCTTACCAGGAGGCTTTTCCACAACGCCAGAGCCCTGTCCAGAGGCTGTTGCCGCTCTGACACAAATACAGAAATTTAATGAAAACCGGGTGCTTAGTGAAAGCATCAAGTGTTTTGGCCCATGCCCTAATGCTTTCATTGGTTTACAGTATGCATATCCTTCCACTGGTCTGTGAAGGGAACGGTAACGGGAAAGACAAACTGGCTTTAATAGCAGTTTCTTACGGCTTTCGGCCATCAGGTTGAAGCGCAGGCCATCGTAGATCAGCTGGCTGTCCAGTTGCTTCCCTTTGTCCTCATAGTCCAAGTCATTGGTTCCTGCTGGCTCCACACACTGCCGCTCCTGCTCACGAGTGTCACGAAGCCTCTTGTCCACCTCCATCGTCTAGAGAGACATGGCCATCGCAAGATCAATAAATCCCTGGTAATATTACAACCAAGCAAAAGGGGTGGGCATGCCTGAAACACACCTCCTGCAGGTTCTTCTCCAGAGTACAAATGTAGAGCCAGAGAGAGGCCTGCGCCTTGTCATCCTGAATCCTGTCACAATTCTCTTCTGTTTCTGGCTCCTCGTCCAGCAGCCTCAGGGACTCCTGGGTGAAATCCACTGCTGAGCTAAAGCAAAAACACGATTCATTACAAACAACCACCAGAACAGAAAACCCATTGAGAAAATAAGACCAATCCTTTAGAAAGTGTTGCCCACCAGTCAGTTTGCTCACTGAAGTCCTGGAAGCAGACCACCTGGGCCATCTCACACAGGTATACTGCCCGGCGGTGCGGGTGTGCACCGTCCTCCCGACAGATTTCCAGCAGATCGCAGAGCGTGTTATAGCGCTCCTGAGCCGTGTCCCCAGCTACCTCCCTGTAAGCACCGAGCTCTGCCTCCAGCAGGCACAGCATCACAGCCTCCTCTGGGAGGTTCGTCCCAAAGCCATCATGCAGAGTTCTGACACAAAAGCAAAATGGGACAGCCACTGAAATCACACATGCTTCAGACACAGAAATAAAAATCTTAAGTTCAAAAGCCAAGTGGAATTTAAAAGGAATAGGTCAGGTTTTCAATGAGAATATTAATTTTATGCCAAACAATCTGAGCAACAATAAACTTCATACACCAGTTTTGCAGAGTTACCCTCCCCCATTAATATTACATTTTAGTTTAAAGTACTTAAAATGAACTGAACCGTTTTGTGTGTCAGGATGGCCAATTAAGGAATATTCAAGCAAAATCACTAAAGCAACTGCCATATAATCCTCAGCATTAAGAGCTAGTAGGAAGAAAATCCCCTTATTTATATTCAACCTGAGCCGTGTGTCTTCCTGCCCTGCTCTGGCAGCATCCGCCTTGGTTTTCACCCATAGGGAGACTGGTTCTGCCATGTACTCTGTGACCTGGTCTCCCAGAGCATGCAGCCAGTGCACAACCCAATCAAGAGCACGATCCAGATGAGCGCCTCTCCTGGAGCTCTGGACTGCCAGCAGAAAAGCCCGATTCAACTGAAATGGCACAAAGATGCAGTTTGTACTCCGTTATATTGCCTAATAATGTGCTTAACAAAAATTACCCATTCTGAAGTTCCATGTTTTACAACAACTTTGGGGCTCTACCTAGTCATAAATGAAGGTCCTTCTGACCAATTCAGCACACTGGTTTGGAGTCCTTGCCAGCATTAACAAGAGAACCATTAAGTCCAACCAAAGTTTTGACCTTTTTAACTACTGCAGCCAATACAATGATTTGTCCCTTACCTTTTCTACAGGCAGTGAAGGGTGTTTGTTCTTGGTTAGTTCATGGCAGAGAATCTCTACCAGCGAAAAGGCTTCATCATATAGTCTACGATTGTACAATGCACACACCAGACTGTTCACAGCAGTGGCTGCAAGAGTAAGTCAACACAGCGTGGATTAATTACATGTTTACCATGCAAAAACAGAATTGATGGCAACATTTGGTATGCTGGGGCAGCATATCAGACCAGAGAGCGTGCATCAGTGAAGAGAGATTACAATTAGCAATGCAAGTCAGCATCTTACCAGCTTTAATGAAAAAGCTGTCAGAGGCCAACTTTTGCAACTCGCTCATCATCTGTCCCGTCGTGGCCTTGCAATATAGCAGCACTCTTTTGAGGGTCTCCGAGTCTTCCAACTGAAAAATAATTTTAAAAACCAATGTGGTCACCGGTTGCTTTCCCCTCCATACAAGGGATGTAAAAAGCAATCGTATAAATTTGAACTGCAACTGTGGGTGCCCTGGAAGGCGATAGAACACTCGTTAGCAACAAGCCCTGACAAACGGGAAAACTGTTCTCCTAGCCATCATTTGCAAACCTGTTAAACATTCCATCTGACACACACACACGGCAGTTAATCACTTGTTAAACAGTCACTGACTGTACCTGTGTGGAAATCAGACTGTCGTAAGCATTTAGAAGTCCTTGGCACATGCTGCCACATAAAACCTGCTGGAAGAATCGTTTTTGCTCCTGCTGCAAGATCCTACCCTGGGACAGAGAGAAGACAAGAACATTATAAATAGTAATACGTAGGATTCAGAATGACAGACCAGCCCTTCTCCATGTTTACAAGACAGTCTATTGCTTCCTAGACATTTTCACTGACATAAGACAACTAAAAACATAAGTAATCAATTCTAAAAACTCTTACATAACCAAGAAATTCACAAGAATCATAGGGATGAATACCTTGTAGAGGTGCTTTTGCAGGAGCTCTTGGTATTCTTCAGAGAAGGAAAACCAGGCTAAAAGCGATGTCCCATCCACTTTCTTGCCCTGGCTCAACTCAAATGCCCAGGTTATGAACTGGCAGGCTTGCAGCACAGGGTGACAGTCCTGATCACTCTGGGAGGAGGGGAGCGACCTGAGGGCACGGGCACATTCGATCAAAGGCCGCGCGCACTCTTCTCCGTTCCTGAGAGAGCGGTGGATGTCCACGGCCCGCCTGGCGAGGTCCAGAAACGAGCGCAGGCAGGGAGACTCCTTGTGACACCTGCCAGCTTCTTTCACATGGTCCAAAGCGTGGCCCCAGTGGCCTGCCCGGCACAGAAGCTTACAGATGTGCAGCAACACCTCGCACAGTGCGTGCCAGCTACCAAATCCTTCAGGGCAGAACAGAAAGCACCGGGTCTCCTGCAGCAGGAAAGAAGCGTCGTCCTCAGTCATGGTCCCACATCCTTTTCCAAACTCACTCAGGGCTTCGCCAGCATACAAGGGGACTTTGGAAGGAGATGTCGACCCATCGGACGCCTTGTCCAGCAGCAGCAGAAAGCTCAGGGCTTGCATATGGCAGCTGAGTTTGTCACGGGGCGGCATTTCAGCATTCTCTTGTGCCCGTGTCAACCCGCTCCACAGTACAGCGAAACAGCTACGGACCAGCACTCGATAGTCTTCCATCTATACAGGGGAAAAATTACTATTGACTAAGGCATTCAACAAAAAAACACGGTGTCACAACCTAAGGTTGCCCATGACCTACCTCAGGGACACCATCCCCAAAATGATTAGTGTAGTAACAGATCATAGTTGCAGGAAACATACAGAACATGAGAAAGACAAACTCCATTCTGTGCATACCTGAAAAACCAGAGTTAATCTGTTGTATAGCAGGCTGGCTATGCGCTGACAGGGGTGGTGGGCTCCATGTGTGGCCAGCTTTTTCATAATATGGAAAAGAATCTTCTCCATGTATAAAGGGCTGCTCTGAGCCCCCAACTCCCCTACACTTTCATAACCACAGAGTGCCAACTCTACAAGTAATACAAGTTTGGAGAGATGCAAACTGCCTAAAGTCCCAGTTCCCAGCTGGTGGTTGCTGGCTCTTATAACTCGGTCACATAGGGTTCTTCCATCCGGCCCAGGGCCCGTCTTCACATAGTCCTGTGAGAAAGGTACCTCAGTAATGACCAAAGTGCACTTTGACATAGCCTGACGGTAAATAATATAATAAAAAGAGACGGCATAAAGATGAAGGGGCAAAATTTCTTGATTAAAGAAACCGATCCCTTAATTGCAACAGACAGCATGCCACCTACCTCCAATTCTCCATAAAGACAATCGATGTCATCGGGACTGCATGTCCGTTTGATATATTCGTCCACTTTCAGACACTTCATTCTCACTTTTTCAGATCTAAAGAACACAAAACAAAATGGGATAAACAAGAAATGCGAACACGTTCAAAAACGAACTTCACGGTAGGACTTCTATGATCATACCAGAAATCCAAAACCTAAATAACCCCCCTCAAAACTGTAAGCCTTCATGACAGCAAACGTTGGTAAATACGAGGCTTTCATGATGATGAAGTAGCACCATCGATAGATGTATCACAACAGTCAACTTACCATGCCCTGCCAGTAAAATGAATCTTTTAAACCTTAAAGTGTCCCAAAGTAATGCATTTATATTTTATGTATAACGACGCCGATGCCACTTTCGCAAAGAAAACTATAGCTAACAACTAGCAGAAATTTTCCTAACTAACAAGGCCGCGCATTTCGTTTAAAATAGGCGTCTAACCAATCAGCATAGAAAGCTAGTAACGTCAGATACGCAGGGACGTAGGCTTAGTGCTTTGGTTATTGTAGTTTTGTTCGTAATTTCAGCGTCTACCTGATATTTTCAGTTTTTTTTACTTGGTCGGGCCATTCATTGATTAATTTAAAAGTAATGTAATATCATCCCAAAATGTTTACCAAAAACGTGTTTATTTGGATTTTAATCGAACATCGAAACGTCTTTTTTAAACTATTCATATTAAAAAGTGAAGTGATCCTCGATTAGCAAATTAGCTACATGTAAAATCGGCAGGGCCTAGTCTATTAAATAGTTACACGTAGTTCTAAAGACTAATAGTGAATAAAAATATGGCAAATCGGATTGTTCCAATTTGCTTATAATTGCTGTAAAACATACAGTGATTTATGCAGTGAGGTTTAATTTAATAGCCCTGAAAATTGATTTGGACCCGAACTTGCCTTCCACCCGTTTTTATATAATAAACATATTTGTTGTCCTTTTAACCATGTTGTTTTGATATTTAGGAGCTGGACAGAAAAAGAAAGAAATTTGTCTGGATTTGTTTTGGAAATTTCACACGAGTGACTTGTTTGTTACCAAAAAATTACAGCAGAAGTGAAACCAGTGGATGTAATGTCGATTCTGTTTATTTGATTTTTGTTGCAAATACAAGTTAAGTCAGTATGTAATGTATAATGTAATGTATGTCTGTATGTTCTAGGCCTATTGCTGATTTGATGGTTGATGACGGCGTGAGTGAAAGTTTGCCGTTAGTTTTCGACTGTTTTGTGCAGGTATGTTCCATGACACTGGATCGGTTTAAAAAAAATTATATTGAGTTGTTTAAAATGTATGATTGCGTTGTCTAACCAGTAGCATGGCAACTGTATTTTGTATGAATATTTAAACGTGAAATAGCAAAGGTAACAAAAAACAATATTCATTATGTCAATAACAACAATAATAACCATCACAAAGAACTTACATAGTTCATATGTATTTTAAATAATTCAAATAAGATAATACATTTATAAATGCACAACAAGCAGATTACCTGTTCTCACTAAATTAGATGTAAGGGATAAAATTGAAATATATGGTCAAGCCACACATACTAAAAATTGTTACCTTTCATCCCCTCAAATATTGTATTCCCAAATACAAGCATCTATGTAAACCCTTATTAATTGCACAAGCAATTCGAAAGGATAATAGGATAACATTGCTTCAGGTAAAACCACATAAGGTACAAAGGAAAAACATTTTTATAAGAAAATAATTTTCAACGAATTTGAAAATGTGAATGGATGGAATGTTTTAAGCAAGGTAATTAAAATATGTGTATTTGTATGTTAATATTGGAAGAAAATATGTATATTAGGGCTGTCAACCGATTAAAATTATTAATCGCATGATTTACTGTAGTTCATCGCGATTAATGGCAGTTTTTGAATGTGCTCTAATTTGGCCATAAATAAACAATTTTACATTTAAAAATGTTATGTTAGTCATATTGTGTTTTATTGTAATGGAAAGAAGCAAAATTAAATCTATCAAAAAGTTTTAAAGGATTTATTTTTTAACTAAAGGTCACTGTAATTTACAGCTTTTCATGCCTACAACGTTAATAGGTCTACTTCCTGAGCGATGAAGTTACAACACATGTGTGCTTGTCGTCTACAGTTTAAATCCCCAACATCGCTATTGTGTTTGTTAGCTTGCTGCTCGTTGTCCATTTGCCTCCTACGCACGAACTCTAAAAAAGTAGGCTGCTGCGGTCCCGAATCGCTAGCCCTCTCACTACTGCTGCCGGCGTCAACTCTGTGTTTTGCTTGTAAATGATACTTCAGACAAAAAATTCATCCTTACAGTAGCTGCAAATTACTTCGCTTTTATCCAAAAACCCATCTGTAAGGGTTTTGTAGTAAAACTGGCCGTTTAAAAGCTTTCTCCATAATTCAAGTTTATTTAACCAGCAGAGCTATATCTAAATTCAAGCAGACAAACAAGCGCGAGAGCGTGGAGTTATATTTTAACTATGGACGGTCCTAAGGCTCAAAAAAACAAAAATATGCGTTAATTGCGACAAAAAATTAACGCCGTTAAGCATTTTAAATTAATCGCACGCGTTGACAGCCCTAATGTATATATTTATTATAAGCTTTTAAATACTGTGTGTCACAGTTTGCCTTCAATTTTCGTTTTCAGTCAACTTCTAGATCAATTAATATCCCACAGACCCATGCGCACTGTTTTGCTCACTTCCGTTTTCATTGGCCCTGCAACTCCCCACCTGTAAGGATCTTTAGTGGATCTAATTTAGCACAATAATCTCTCAATTGCTCCCCTTACTATTACAGAAGCACATTTTCTTATGTGAGGAGTACAACCAAATTTCCAGTGCAAACCTGATGGCTGTAGAATGCTAGCATTGACAAAAAGGGACTTAACGTGATCGTAAAATAAGGACTACGTTAGTTCCTGTTAAATACTGGCTTGTTTTCAAAACACCTACATTTATTTAAAAACCTAAACATTGGTAATTGCTTTATAATTCATATCACACTGAGCCAACATTCAAATGATGCTTTTGCCCTATATAAGGCATTATAAAGATACCAAAAGAGACTCCATTGTTTTGGCCTAACAAAATTACTCTACTGGAAAGCTAAATCCACTTGAGAGATCAAGAAGGACAACAAATTGGATCATGAAGAACATAAGAAGAATTAAGAAATATTATGGAGAAATTATTTTGAGGTGAATTTGAGTAAGAAGAAGTAGAGCAGTAGAAATCTTAATGAAAAAAATACAGCATTCAAAAGAAAAACGTCAAAATTTACATTGTGAAGTATTTAAAAATACAATATATCTCAATAAAGTCAAGAGAGGTTAAGAATAATTTCAATCATATGTATGCCTGATATTCTTTTTCTACCAGAGTTTATATTAGGCGAATGGCTATGGCGAATTCTCATGCAATGGGTTGTAGACTGTAGTTGTGGCATCCTGGAACAGTGGATTCTGGGTCTGAGAGATGAACACATTGGACAAAAATACGACCAGTCAGAACACTCTGTGCACAATATCTATAAATCGTTGCAACAAAAGGTGATCATCTGAATACAATACACATCCTGTAGTGTGTTAGACGAGTAAGGCCACTATATAGGAGCCATCAGGGAGCTGATGGTGATGCGTGCTGGTAGGCGAATACTTACCTCATTCCATTTGACATTCTGCTTTTCTTTCTCAAAGTTATGGAATTCTCGCCGGTAGTACAGCTCCAGCAGGAGCCGGTAGATGATGATTATGAGGATGCCAATGAGAATGATGCCAGACACAGAGCTACCCACGGCCACATAAGTCATGTCGATGGTGCCTGCGGGGCCAAACTTCACTGATTAGTGCTATATAGAGCGATTAGTAAACGTAAGAAAAGGCCCAATAATTGCATCAGTATTATGGCTGTTGAAGAGAGGCAGGCTGAAAGGCTCACCGGGGGGATCAGTGTAGTAGACCAGGATGTTGCCAGTGCTTGCTTCCAGCTCCACTTTGAATATGACTACCTCGCTTTGGCAGGGATATTGTTTAAGGCCAGGGACATGAGAGAGCCTGACAGCTCCACACAATTTACCACAGTCCCTTTTTTCTTTTGTGCATACCACGCATTCCCTGGAAATGTCACACGTTACAAGTTCACACACATCTGATACTAGAAATGCAAGTCAGTAGAGTAGAATGAACATGTTCCGGGCCTACTTCATAAAAACAACACAGAACACTGAGTTTGACAGTCAAATACTTGCATACTATCCATCACTATCCATCGTCCTGACCTCGCTGACACTTTGCACTGATACAAACGTGTGTACTAAGTGGGAACGACGAGATTCGGTTCATTCCCAGGAGCTCGGCCTTGTACTCACTGGTATGTTTTGCATGGTTCCAGAGGAATGGAGCAGACCTCTCCGAAGAAGCCCCGGTCACACACACAGCGGTTGCATTTACACTTGCCATGGTTACTGCACTCAAGGCCGTGTTTGTTCTGACACTGATCCTTAAGGACGGAGCACTGACAGGCCGAGCCTGTGTAGTCAGGGAAGCACTCACAGATGTTGCAGTTGCACGTCCCTTTGCCTGCAGGAACAGAACGCACAGAGACTTTCAGCTGAAAGACCTGTCAAAATGGCCCAATTTTGCCAAACAGCAGATAAAGTTCAGAGATCCCCTATTGAAAGTTCCCATCACATGTCCCGCCAAAGTCATACGTAGCGGGAAAAACATGCCAGAACAGAAATTAACAATGTGACAGACATCCTCAGTCCCCATTTACAGTTAGGTTAATTGACATGAGAACCAACAGGAGAACACAGAAACACTGATGCTTAAACATTTCAGAAAAATCCAGTTAAATCAGTTTCCCCGAGTAAATTTTTTGGCATCTGAGCGGATGGGAACACAGGGAACTGGAATCCATCTCTCCCCTCCGCAGTCCCACCCTCTGCCTGATCAGGACACAGTCGCTCCCTCTCACCGCTGCAGATGAGATTGTTGTCACGTTCGCAGCTGGTGTCGTCACACTGACAGAACTGGCCCCTGTAGGGGCTCCGGCACACGCAGCGCCCGCACTCACAGCTCCCGTGGCTGCTGCACAGCTGGGAGACGTTGTTCTGTCGGCACGAGGCTTCCATGTCAACCGTGGTGAACTTGTCCTGCTGCTTTTCACACTCGCACTTCTGGCCCAAGTGGCCCTCGTCGCAGCTGAACAGCAAGACACCACAATATTATTCTCTCACCGTTAACCTGAGCCATCACTTCGCACACCTTACTCCAACTATGGCTTTGGTAAACGACCCTAAAATGAACACTTCATTTGTCACTTCGATGCATAAAGCAAATCAGAGGAGGGTAGCCTATTGTAAAGGCATGATACTGCTATCCTAATAGCACCAGCACAGCTTTAGATAACCACATTAGCAGACCACTACTTAAAGTAATGACTACAATGAAACTTAATATACTGAATTAAATAGCAAGGTTCTTGTCGAATCAAAATGTAAGAGACTTTTTTAATTATTAATAAAAATTCTCCTTAAACCCCGTTTCCAAAAAAGTTGGGACGCTGGTAAAATGCAAATAAAAACAATGCAATGATGTGCAAATAATTTCATCCCTATAATTAACTGTTAATAGTACAAAGACAACATATCAAATGATAAGAGACATTTTATTGTTTACTGAAAAATATATGCCCACTTTGAATTTGATGCCTGCAACGGGGACGGGGGCAACAAAAGAAGTTGTGTTTTAGATGGAATGTCCTGTGGTCTGACGAATCAAAATTTAAAATTCTTTTTGGGAATCATGGAGTCCTCCAGGCTAAAGAGGAGAGGGACCATCCATCTTGTTATCAGCGCACAGTTCAAAAGCCAGCATCCGTGATGGTATGGGGGTGCATTAGTGCACATGGCATGGGTGACTTGCATTTCTGTGAAGGCACCATTAATGTTGAACAATATATACAGGTTTTGAAGCAACACATGCTGCCATCCAGACAACGTCCTTTTCAGGGAAGGCCTTGCTTATTTCAGCAAGACAATGCCAGACCACATTCTGCACGTATTACAACAGCATGGCTCCGCAGTAAAGGAGTCTGGGTGCTAAACTGGTCTGCCTGCAGTCCAGACCTGTCACCCATTGAAAACATTTGGCCCATTATGAAACGCTAAAATACGACAAAGGAGACCCGGAACTGCTGACCAGCTGAAATCCTATATCAAGCAAGAATGGGAAAACATTTCACTTTCAAAACTACTGCAATTGGTCTCCTCAGTTCCCAAACGCACACATAGTGTTGTTAACAGAAGAGGTGATGCAACACAGTGGTAAACCCCAGTCCCAACTCTTTTGAAACGTGTTGCTGGCATCAAATTCAAAATGGGCATGTATTTTTCCAGAAACAATAACATTTCTCAGTTTCCACATTTGATATGTACTATATATGTACTTTTTTCTATTGAATATAGGCTTTAAATGACTTGCACAATGCATTTGGCTTTTCTTTACATTTTACACAGCGTCCCAACTTTTTTGGAAATGTGGTTGTATAAGCAATTGCCACTAATGTCCCTGCCGTATTTTGGTGTTGTGTGTGTGTGTCACAACATTCTTATTCTTAAGGAATATGTTCATTGTGAAAATAAATTAAAAATGTATTATTTTCATGAAATAAACAATAATAGTCTTTACAGTTGGTATAGTTATTCTAGTGATGATCAGGACATTACTGAACGTTACAGCTAAGGTGGTGTTTTTGGCTTGCAAATAGCTAGCAACATATTCCTCAATTATAGTTGCTTTTAATTATTTTATGAAAAGAATATATTTAATACTTACTTTAAAAACAAACACCGTCCTCCATAATTGCTAAAAATATGATACACCCCAGCTAAAAACTCAAAGTGTGGCGGGACTTGCCTGCAGATACCGCATTGGAGATTCCCGTTGTTGTTACAGTGAGAGGACTGTTCCTCTGAGTCCTTGCAGTCACAGTCGCACAGCGTTTCCACGGTGACCTTCACCTCCTCGCGGATGCCTTGCAGTTTGATGACGAATGTTTCTTCCTTCGGCAGGCAAGTTGAGATACTGACACTCACATTGAATTTCACCTAGCACAAGCACATTGTGGCGTTAGGTTAGGGCATTAGGTTGAATTAGAACGTTTCCATGAGAAGACCACGCACAAAAATGGCCAACCTGCTGGTTGAGCTTGATATCATTGCATTTGCCACTCTTCTGCCATTGGCTCTCATACCCATCCCTGCAATGGGATTTGTAAGAGATGTCCAGGCTTGGGGGTGCATTCTGGTGTTCCAGTATGATGGTAGAGGACAGCTTCTGTGGATGCCCAGAGACAGAGACTTATCAGAAGCTGTCATTGCCCCTCTACTCATCTTAAATTTAAGTCAAAACTTTTTAATAGTTGGACCCTAATACATAGATTTTAGTATTTACAGCATACTACATTATGGATATTTAAATAAAAAAGCAAATTTGGTAATCCATTTATGCCATCAAAAATAATGAACTGCTCCACCAGATTTTACATGGTAAAATCTAAATTTGTCTCGACTTGCTGGTCACTGTCATGATGGCTTAGAAAAAATAACACTTCCGTAATATAAATAGAGCATATACGAATACGTAACTTTAGGTTTATACTATTCTCAGTTACGTATTCATTTTTCATTGCCTTTCCTTGTCAATTTGCCTTTTAGCTCCATATTAATTATGGTCAGATTGTTGCAATCTTCACCCCTTTATAAACAATAGTAAGAATGTAGAGTTCTAGTAACAATGACACAGATTTAACCATAAATTCATGCCTAACAATAATGTACTTTACAGTTAAATGGAAAATACCCTGCACAACATTCTGTTGATGAGTGAAAGTGTTTGTTTTTTTGTCAATTTGCCTTTTAGCTCCAAATTAATTACAGGAAACATTTACATTACATACATTTATTTATTTTGCAACTAAATTACTTTACATTTTATATCAGTTTTTAAAGTTCTGATTTTTGTTTATGGGTATATACAACGACATCTGTCATTCATTCCAGTAGCACAGAGGCATTGTAAAAACGACCGAATGAATTGATGAAGCTTGTACTAAGAAGCAAAGGAACTACTAGACATTTTTACTGTAGTGATAACTAATGCACACTATTCAATTCAACATTGTTTGGGTATGTTCTCCCTGCAACAACGTTTTAGTTGCTGAGCATGGAGGGACTATTGGCTAGATACCCCAATGCTGCAGTGAAGACACAATTTAGAGCCTCAGATAGCTGGGCATTTATACCATTTTAATCAATGAACACCAGTCAACCAATCAGAAATCTCCATTTATGCGAGCTGTTGTTTAAATTATCATCATTGACATATGTAATTACATGTAAATTGGCCAGGATGTGTGACGTTTATATGTAACGTTCATGGAATGGCTGTGAAATATGTTATACCTTAAAATCGAGTAAATAAAAAATAAAATAATAATAATCAATCGGGCAAAATGCGTACCATTGCAACAACCTGACCGAGTACTCACCCCATAGGTACACAGCTACTGCGTACCATTGCAACAACCTGACCGAGTACTCACCCCATA
>JAOVYW010000961.1:0-13418 GCA_025775045.1 Hiodon tergisus | reverse complement strand
TAATCAAAACCATTGTATACATAATAAATAAGCATTTGTTTGAGGTGTGTCTGTGTGTGTGTGTGTGTGTGTGTGTGAGAGTGTGAGTGTGTGTGTGTGCGCGTTTGTGTGTGTGTGTGTTTGTCTCACCCTTAAAGTGCCATTGGTCTGATCTATCGTGAGGGGTGGTCTTTTATTCTCTGGTAAATGCAAAGGCCCTGCAGTGTAAGTCTATATTTCAAAATCTGTTTTTATGCAAGCTGCATTTTATTGAGCAAAATTTATACGGGTCTATTTTAGGTCAATAAATGATGTCTGGGTCGTCCTGAATTGGAAAAGTATTCTCCTGGGAGTCCAGGTTTTCGTTACAGCTGGGCTCTCAGAATTGCTATTCATACAACATGTTTCCTGTGTTGCAGTTTTTGGATCTAATTTGGCATCAGGGAGAACAAAGAACAGGAAACTTGCTCATCAACTCTTATTTTTAATCATGCCTCTTTTCTTTTGTTCCTCTGGGGGAAAGCAGCTTTGATAAGATCTGCTAAAAGAACCCTCAATTTGGCACTGTTGGCATAAGGAGACATTTAATTAAAACAAATTCACAAACAGAAAATGCAGAAAAGGGAGAAGAACGACCAGATTCCGCTAATTTTTAAATGTCAGTGAGTACCCCTTTCACTAGCTGTCACATTCAGACAATGTCCTCTGAAGTGTAGACGCGGGTAGGGCACCGCTGGACAGAAGAAATAACAAGGGAGGCATCACTCAGAATGGAGAATGCAATTTAAGTAAATTCTGATCGCGCTTAAATAAGTTAATACATGTGGTTCCAATTCTCTGAAAAGAACTGGCTAGCGACATTGCTTGAAAAACCTCAGAAGAACATGAAATATAACCATTGGTGGTCGGAGACGTCACCACTTTTTATTGTACTCCTCCAATTAATAACTTTTTAAAAATATGCCATGTCACTGACGTCCCTACTGAAAAGACCGTTTTACCGGAAAGAACAATTCACGTGGAAACGCATAAAGAACCTAGCGGAACAACCTTGACGAACCACTGGGCTCTGGGCTCCCGCATCAGGTTACACTCCAGTCCCCCCACGCTTCACGGCCTCCGTTGAAACTCTCATAGTACATCAGCTTCTGGGAGAGCGGGAGACTGCCCGTTCAACAAAAACTCCAGAAGGGTTGTCAGACACGGAGAACTGACAGGCGCCATGCGAAGAAGGATGAAGCCTGTGGTTTAGAGAGGGCTAAATTAGACTTACAAATTGCGCCTCCATCTGAGGTCGACGTTTTTCATGGTGGATTGATGGATAGAGTTGTGTTATAAATTACCCTGATGCAATATGGCACAGAAGGGAATTTCAATGGCAATTACCAGTTTAATAGCGGTAACAATAGGAATAGAAAATGAGTACCACTACATTTTTTTATTTAAAAAGGTTACGTGGTCATTTTAATTACAAACAGTCTACTACTGAAAAACAAAACGTTTGACTCACAAGAATGTATTGTAAGCCTATTGACGAAATCCATGCATGAAAATGCAAATACCCTTAACTACATACAACACAAAGTGGAGAGGACGGACCAAGCAACAGCCTCTTATTAAAGAATTACAAAACGGGAATTTTAAAATGAACTGGATTGGCCAAATCTCACTCTGATTTGACGAGAAGTTGAATTCAATTTAATCGTACGTTTCTGATTTAGCGGACCATCCGTCATGGATTAACAAACGTGAATAAAAATAGACGTAACAGTAGGCCTACAGTTATGTTGTGGTACGTGGTTACCTCAAATCTGTCTGGGGTATTTACATTACACACTGTTATAACATTTCCATTGCACTCATACAAACACAACATGTAATATTAAATAGTTTATTGCAACACAATAACTTATCCAATAGATCAGAATTCCAATAATAATCATAATTATCAGACTGTCCCGTAAAATACCAAGGGCTGTCAGCGCTAGGCGTAATTAGAATATTAATTAGAGCAAAGGGTTCAAAGCTGTTATAGCCAGGTCAGGTGCGATTGTTAAGGATACAAGACCGTGGTATGACGTTCGCTGCACAAAAGGTTTTGCCCCAACAAAGTACTTTACTTAAGTAATTACTAGGTGTTTTTTAATTATACTCCGCTGCTAATCGGTTAAAGTAGCAATAAATTCAAGTAAATTTATTTTAGCATCAGACTTTTGCAGTCAAATTTACAAACGTGATTCGCAGATGAGTAATGGAAAAGCACGTGGACTTGAACAGTACGGAGGAAGGCTCGCGCTGTAGCAGTTGCTCAACTGACTCCGCTGACGTGAACCAAGAAAAGTAAGCGAGGACATTTTACAGGTTGACTAAATTTACCTAATTTGGACGGAATTCTACTTCTAATTTATTATCTGTAGATTTTTAAACATTCCAAGAACTGTACATAAAATATTGACGAGTTTACTGTTCACTGTAAAGTTACCAAAATCACGTCTCCAAGACTACTCAACCTCTGCTCAAACGCCACGATAAAGAAATTGCGTTAGGGCAGATTTTTATGGAGGTTATAACAAATGGGGGAACATTTTCTGAAAAACCAAGTTCGCTAGAAAGAAGATTGGATTCCATCGTTGTGTTCCGTAAGTTCAGAACAAACAGCTTCGAGTCTGTATATGCCCTCAATTTAACATTCAACGGTGGTGAAGTACTAAGAAATGCTCTTTCAACATTTAAAACGAAAAACAAATGTAGTTTAAAACAGGTGCTTGCACTTAGCCTACATATGCCAAATTGGATGAGGATAAAAACAGCACTCCTGGAATACCTTCTTCTTATTTAGTGTAATGGTACTTTTCTGTATTGATAACAAAAACCAAAACATTTAAAACTAAGAGCTAAACCTATATATAGACCTCTCTCGAACCTGCCATACTCATACTCGAAGTTTAGTTCAAATGTACCACAGTGTGTCTGTTTTATTCTGTAAGTCTTTGTAACTACACATTTTCATCTGGCCTTTTATACAGGCGCTCCTTTGTCTTGCGATATTTTGCTGCGCACAGCTTCCCCTCTCCCTCCTTTCCTACCCCTCCTCCCCTTTAATGTCACTGGCCCCTCCTCCCCGCGCTTGATTGAGTGAAATGTAAACATAGCAGTTGGAACAGTGTTGAGGTCATTTTTGCTGCATGGTTGCTATGCAACATGGTGAAATGTTGGCTCAACGTGATTAGAATCTGTTCCACAAGCAAAAACATTGCTAAACGATGGTGCCAGACTAATGTAATATTAACACGAAGCTGTGCCACCATAGATAGATTCTGTTGACATATCCATTATGAACTAAAGTTGCAGCATTTATTTCAAGTCATGTTTATCGCATTCATCTGCATAAATTGAGCACATTAATACAGGGTCAAATTTGGATGCCTAGCATAATGTTTTTCTTCCGTGTTCTATCTATTACATCCATTACATATAATGAAATGGATATAATGGATGTTGGCTATCCATTACATGGGATGTTTTTATATTTGAGATTATAATAATATGTAAGGCTACAGCTCACCGGATTTTCTTTACTTCCTTAACTTATTTCTAGGATCCTGCCTGTGTTCGGGCTTTGCAAATCATAAAGACAGTGTATGACTTAATGTTCCTACAGACTCTGAGACTTTTAGGACATCAGCGAGCAGCTAATAAAGGTTTTGTTTGACATTTACAGTTCAAGCAATGTCGTGGCTTTGAACTGTACGTGGAGGAAATTAAACAAATCATGAAGTATGACTATTGAGCTCAGCCTGTGTGCACGAATGAGCTGTTTATATCAGCCTGGGTGTTTCCTTCATTAGTGAGCTTATTTCCCTGGTAAGCCCTCCCTGACGTCTCCAGAGATTTCACCTGGGCCAATTATTCAGACGAGGCGGCGTGCATCGTCCATTGTCCGGCTTCTGGTTCTCACAAGGCAGGACTTCACAGTCAATTAAGTCTGACTCATTTCATTAGTGATGCATCCAAAACCTGCTCCGCATGTAAAAAAAAAAATTTTTTAAATACACTGGAGTTAAGGCTCATCCAGCAAATGGATTTACGTATGGGACTGCTCCCTCTATATCAGGATTCATATCCCCCACCACACATTCCCTTGTAGTACCCTTTTGGTCTTTATTTAATATAAGGGTCCATCTGTTGTGCTGTTAATGAGGCATAACGTCAGAGATAAGCCTGGAATATTTCACATTAGATGTGTCTAACCCATTGCCATTCAATTAAAAATTCATTAAACAAAATTTTACATGATTTGGTTTGTTTTGAGATGTGTTGCCATTTGTTTTTTTAATGCAAGTTCTAATTTCAGTTAGTATCATTGCTTGTCAGAAATAAGAGAGGACTGCAGTGAATTCGCTATGGATCGGGGCCAGAAAAGGTCGCCCAATTAATATGGGATTCTGAACACCAGAACCCATTCAGAACAAGTAACATTCTCCTTTAAAAAGTGAGAGAAACTCACAACCTGACCCAACTACAGTGCCACCTACAACATATACAGTCAAGAGTCTGAATTCTTGTCAGGATTAGTCAAGTGAAGTTGAGATCTACAGGCTTTCAGATAAAAGACTGCACTAGTTTACTTATTTTTGGAGGCTATAGTGGCCATATTTCTATCACCGCTGATCATTATTTTAATGTAAAGAAGGGTAACTAATGACATAAAACATAAGAATATAAATAAAAATTCAGCCACCCACTGCCTTACATTCTTTAAGTGCATATTTGATCACCAAGTGTTTACCTTTTGTGAAAAGCTCCATTCTCGTTAAATGGTACCACGGTAGTCAAGGAAACGGATCAAACAGTGCTCTATGATAGTCAAATTGTCTCAAATTAGCAATTAAGGAGGCATAAAAGAAAGTGGAATATATGTTGAAAACATTATCTGCCGTTATGACATAAAAGCACTGGAAACTTTTTTTTTTCCCCCAATGAATTGCCTTTTTTATCCAACCTTTTGGACTTGCATCCTTTGAAAATGGAGGAAACTGAAGTAGGTTAGAATGAGGCTTACATAACGGAACTTAGGACAAACGGAAGAGGTTTCATTACTGGGTCTTTTCTTTAAAGCCGATTTGTACAAAACAAGATCGCCCATGTTTATCTGAGCCTGAGGAGTAAATGGGACTGTTTGTAGATCATTCCTCAAAGGGCAGCCAGCCTATTCAGTGTGGGGCCATTGCAGCTGTATCCCTCACTTCGACTAAACAAGCCACTTTTTTCTCACCGGCTTATGCCAATTAGCTCTGGACTGCCGTGGAACAGCTATGGCACTGCCAAGTTCCTGTCTGAGAATGTGCTTCCAGTCAGTAGCGATTTGTCTGTCCAGCAGTAACATGATCGTAAGCTGAAGTGCTTTCAATTTTACCGGGCGGTGTGCAGCAACATGTTGGTTATAGCCATAGCATTTTATTGTTCAGACTTAGTGACTCATATGCATACATATGCATGGTATGTTACTGGTGCATTTCCTGAATGGCCTCATGATTACATAGTGGCCATTGAAGGTCTCTGATAACAAGGCCACGCCATTTTAAATCCACATCCCCCATGATTTTCATATTCAATTTTCTTTCAATTCTCTTTTTCTGAAATAGCTCTTCACACAAACTCAGTGGTGGCAACTGAAGCTCTGTCTGGCACTGAAGCTCTGTCTGGCACTAAAGCTCCAGGTTGCTGATGTGCCCAGCAGCTCCTTCAGGTACTCCTTTCTCTCAGCCTCGACATGGGAAGGGTTCTTCAGGCCATTCTGGCATCCGATTCACCCGCACAACTGAGAAACTATTTATAACCCTTTAAAACCTAGCCCATTTACTGTTAGAGAAAACTGATGTTCTTGTTCATTGTTATTCTAATAAATTCAACCAGTGGAATAGTTTTCTCCCTAATAGATTCTGTAGTATATGTCACTTGAAGGTTTATCCAATTAGTTCCTTTTCAAACAGCTTGCATTTATTATCTGTGTTGTTTGATGGGGAAAATCCTCGAATATGTAGTAGCAACATTAAAACAAAGACATTTTTATTTCTTTGGTCCTTAAAATGATGAAATCCGTTTTCATAATTAAAAAATTGTTTTGCCAATTATTTCTTGACATCTCATTTTAACGAGAATGTTGCAATTTCACCTTGAACTTACCAAACTCAACTCAACTACTCCAAGATATCTTTGTACCAAATATGAGTAAATCTTTCTTCAGATATCACTTTTGCAAGAAAAATACTTCAAGGTTATATTAAAATGAGGTTATAGTATATTAAAACAGCATCACCAAATTTGACCGGGGTCTGCGTATTTTTCCAAAATATATTTTCCACAATCTTCAGCAATATCTGTCAAACCGTTTGCGCTAACAAAAGTGGGAGAACTCTATTCCATTCCCTCCCGCTTCACACTTAACACACAGTGGGGGATATAACTGTCCCATCAGGTGAAAAATAAATACCTGCACCTGATATTTCCAGCATTGGAAAGAACAGTAGTACTTAAATTGGGGTTAAATACAGCAGTGCCCTCCATAAGTATTGGGACAGTGAAGGGGCATTTATTTGTTTGGCTGTAGATACCAAATGTATGTTTGGAATTAAAACCAGACACTATATATATATATATATATATATATATAATCCTTACCACTGTTCATCTTCCATTTGTTATAGCTTGGAAACTGGACTTGTGACCAGAAGGTGGCAGATTCAAGTCACAGGTGGGGTCCAGCTGTGGTTCCCCTGAGCAAGGTACTTAACACAAACCACTTCAGCTAATGTACAGCTCTATAGATTAATAGAAGAGTGAAATCATATCTCATGTTAGTTGGTTTACACCTTGTAAATCGCTCTGGATAAGGGTGTAGGCTGAATGATAGTGATAATCTCAGTGTACTGATTACCAAAAGGGTGCCGTAAGCTTTAGGCCTGGCAGTGGCGATGTTAATGTTCCCCTCCCGCCAAAATGAGCAAAGTGTGTCAGACTGCAGCTGTTTCCCCATACGATTATGCTGGGTGCTGATTGAACCACGTTTGTCACTAAGTAAGTGGAGATTCATTCGTTTTATATGAACTTTACATTCATATCAATTATGGCTTCTGTTCAGTAGTTGATAAATATTTGTTGGTGGATTATTAATTTACAGCATTACGCCCTCTACATTTCTTCCACCAAATATTTTATAATGGGTTGTTCTGCTCACTTAAACAGAATGTGCCTGAGGCTTGATCAGTTTTCTGCTATATTTATCTATCCAATATTTATATTTCTACACAATGGCAATGGGTGTACCGTCAAGGAGAACAGCTGTATGCCGTACAGGTTTATTTTAGTTGTTAAGGTCTAAGAAAGACAGAATATGTGAACCTCAGTCAAATAGAACACCAGGGCTTGTTTACTTCCCTTTGACTTTGCTTTGTGACTGCAGAAGGCACTGGGAATTACAGACAAAATTAAGTCTGGTGTTAGCAGTCAGTCTCAAGTAGGGGAATATATTGTGTGAAAGGTAAACGTTTAAATTAGATTGTGGCACCGGCCTTGAGCAAGATCCTTACGTTTCTTCAAAAAATATATATATATTTTTTCTCTTCTTTTTTGGTGCCAAACTGTTTGTGATTAATTTCCTTCCTCTCCGTTGTAGGGGGTCTCAGGTGGGCTGGTTTTCAGGGTGTTAAGATAACTGTTAAATCCCTGGGATTATTTCAGAGAGCATGTTTCACTGAAAAAAACTTAAATGATCTGAGGTGTTGGATTGCACTTAATTGTAAGTAAGGGTGAACATAAGTGCTACATGTGTCATTGTTAGTAAAAGCTATGAGTTTAATTTATCCCTTTTATTTGGCGTAATTGTTCTTGGGCTTCATTTCTCCATAGAATAACCCTATAGCCTTTTTAGTAAACATTCACTATCACTGAAACCCAGAGAAGCATGAGCAATTCACCCACCGTGTCCCAATCAAAACAGAGTACGCTCGGCTGTGTAATTAGGTTATAATTAGCTTGCTTACACCCAAATTAGCCAGTGGATGCTAGACTAGACTTGTGTTTCTTAAAGCCTCTGTGTGCCTGTAGGTCTGCTGTTTAAATTAGAAATTAAAGTTTGGAAGTGAACAGAGACTGGGTGAAGTGCAACTTTTGTCTGGAGTCCCTTAAGAAGCACCTATAGCATTGTCGCCTCATTTTAAATAAACAACATTCGGATAGCAGTACAGTAAAATCATAAATATAATAAAATATATAAATCAAAATGAAAATGTAACCTTCATTTTCAATAAAATGAAATGTATACTTCTGCCAACAAATACGCTATGATAATACATTTATCACGGATACATGGCTTTTATTTAACGTTCTGTTTTTCTAGTACAAGTAAAGAATTCATGCAATTAGTGTTTAGTTTCAGTTGCACCTCCACGGCGACAACAGTTATCCGCTGTGTAGAGTGAGGTTATTTTATTAAAGCATGCCGAAGCACCAAGACTTGTATCTGTATTGAGAAAAACAGGAGTTCACTTCCATCTTGGTTGGGTATTTATATGCATCGGTAAGTGTCTGTTCAGAATCAGCTATTATGTGGCACAGAGAGCTTTAAAATACCCAAGTGTGTCCCTGCATGCAGGAAGAGAGTTTTGTGTATTTTTTGATCAATGAGAATGTGAGAGTAACTGAACTAAGGATGGCAGTTATTATTTGATGTGCTGCACTATACAGTTACTGTATGCTCTTGTAGGTATTTGCTCGAGTAACACTTTTACTGAAAAATAAGCATACCTACACCAATGGTTAGGTTTTTTCTTCTTCATGAAGGGTTTCTTATTTGCTTGCCGAAATATAAAATAAATCTTCTATGCAAAAATTGTGTTTGTAAAATAATTTAAGCCAAGCGTGTCCTTGCAGAGGAGTCTGGAGGTTATTGGAGTAGGAATTGCAGTATTGCAGTAGGAATCAGTACGTTGGATCATGTGCTCTGTGGCATGGATGAATGACCAAAGCTACAGTTTTGAATCCCAGGAAGGGCAATGCTGTTGTTGATTAGAAGATGTTTACTAAAATAAATACTCAGCTGCATAAATAGGACACTGTGAGCATTGTCTGTACGCATCCGTACAGAGCACTCTGAAGTCACAGTTGTGACAGAATGTGAAATGCATGTGAATGCTAGCATGTAACAGTCCATCTGCTTTTACCGGTGCTTTTACCAGTGCCAGCCTATGATATTTTGCGATTTTATGATATGAAAAAAGATTTTAAGTGTTACACTTAGTTTTGTTTTTCAATACAAACCTTTAAATTGGTGATGATGTATAAATGTTTTATATCACTGAATGACATCGCTGAGTGATATTAGAGTCATGTTTCTATGTGGTAGCATCCTGGTTCAAAAAGAGCAGCTCTAAGCAGAAAAAGACAAGGTCTATGTCCTGTGGGGATATTGGGAAGATGTGGGGAGTGGGACAACGTTGCTAGGCATAGATTTAGTAAAGCCACATTAGTATTTTGAATTGCATTAATTTCAGCTGTGAGTGATTTAACTCTGTATGTTTTGCCACGGCGATCGTTTCTAGAGTGGTAACCGAAGCAGAGGTACAGGGGGTATGCCAGCACATCACTGACCGACACAGGCATTTTTTGGGATGGCGCCCTGTCATAATTTTCTTTTTGGGTTAAACCAAAGTAACCTTAGTTTAAAAAAAGCAGTCAGGCTGCAAGAGTACTAGGGGTAAAAAGAGAGCCGTGGATAACTTTGGAATAGGCTGCTGTGTTTTTTGTGAAGATGATTTGGATTGGGATTTGGATTGAACACTGCTGCTGCGCGCTCACTGTCACAATCGGCAAATGACATGAACCTGCGAAATCCGGCTCATTGGGCTTCATGTGCCTTTTACCTTCTGGGACACTCGGAGGGTCTACATTCATTTTGTTTAGATAGTATATTACACGCATATTCATTATATTAATCGTGGGGATATATATGAAATAGTCAGACAGTGTTTCAGAAAATTGACATGTGTCAGATACAACCCTTTCTGTCTCGAAGATGTGAGGTTCTGCCCTGTTTTTGCACAGATTAGCCAGAACTTATTTCTACTATTTTCGCAAGCTTCCAGGCCTGACAGGGTAGGTCAGATAGCAGCTGTGTGAAGGATATTTAATACTCTTCTGATAGCCAAGTCAAGCTCAGGGCTCCATGACAAAGTTAAAATTATTTCTGAGGTCCCGTAAATCCCCCAGTGCTTATCAAAAAATACTGCCCATGACTGTAGCAGTTTGTTATGACACATATGAACCACCTCTCTCTTACAATGAGTGTAAGTGCAGCTATCACCTGTGCCTGACAGCTGCTATTAAAATGCAAATGTCAGTAAATTCTTGAGAGCTATTTTTGAACCTCAGAATCTAGGGCAGGTCCTATATAATTAGATGGTTGAAAATTGTCTACTTAACTTAAACACTTAAACAGTAGTACCAATATCAGCTGCTGCTTGTTTTTTTTAACCATTTTGTCTATGCATTCCCAGCAACCCCAACCCCCCCCCCCCCCCCCCATTATATAAAAATACCTCCAGAAAACACAATAACCCCTTTTGGTTGCACAGTGGCCATGATTAATTGAGGCCCCCCAAAGTTCCATATGAACTGTAAATATTATTAACATTCTTTTCTCATGATGGAGGAAAAAAAGTGAGCTTCCCTATGAAAGGTTGATGTTTTCCATTAACAATGCTTGTCACTCCAAAGTCCAAAGTATACTCATCATTACTAATTTGATATGCTATTCACCGGACTGTCTTCTGTAGGTTTTCCTTTTTTACTAAAGAGAAGAATTATACTGGTTTTGTTTATGAATTGCGCTATGCACAAGACGGCTACTTTGCACCAGTGACTTAATGTGACTTAATATTAACTGCAGTATATTATTTCAATTGACTATTGTGTTTTCACACGTGTTCTGGACATTAAAGGAGGCAGACTTTTATCCTGAAAATGTTTATATATTTTAAATAAGTTATACACAGGCCTTTTATTCTGGGTTGGCTGCCTTCCAGAGCTTGTAACAGTAAATATATTTACTGTGTCTACCTATCTTGACTCCACAAGCAACCCAAAGGTACAGTGTGTATTTGTTTCATATCTGGGTCACATTAGAGTTAATTATCTAATACAATATAAATTGTATCATATACAGCTTTTGAATAACTTGTGTTCACAGTGTGTTCTCAAATTCCTTTTTTCCAATGGCTAAATGGTGCTGAGACATTATACAGTGCTGAAATGGGGATCAGTCTAAACTTAATGCGTACATGACATTTGAGAAGAGGTAATGAATTTTGAGGAGGAATTAAATTGTCAAGCGACGGACTCCGCATGGTTACTCTAATAAAGTAAATGGAATGAAGGCAATGCTTATCATAGTGGAAGAATGAAGAAAATAAGACCAGCCCCGGGAGAGTATTAAAATTCCATGGGCCTCGGAACCAAGAGCTGGGAAATTCCATCTGCAACGGAGCAGGTAATTTGTGAGCTAGTATGATTTAGTTGAGGCTCCATTCTGCTTAAAAAACTTAAAAAACTTTGGTCCTTGCAAACTGAATCTCTGTAAAAAATAAATTTGGGGGCACTCACTAGTTAAAACACTGGTTATTCCATAATAAAATGTAATTTTGTCCAAAAAGAGATCCCCCTCCTGTTCCATCTTTGAAGGTTCTGAATAGTTCCTGCCATGCGACTGCTTTAATTTCTTAAAAACTGAAATGCTGCCTGGCAGGCATATTTTTGTTATAGCCATCTAGTGTAGTGTATATTGAGTAAAATAAAGTGCTTTTTGTAATATAAACTACATTGCAAAAAGTATTTGGGCACCTGCTTGCCAAACATCTAATTCCAAAATCATGGGCATTAATATGGAGTTGGTCCACCCTGTGCTGCCATAACAGCCTTTACTATTCTAGGAAGGCTTTCCACTAGATGTTGGAACATTGCTGCGGAGGCTTGCTTTCATTCAGCCACAAGAGCATTAGTGAGGACAGGTACTAATGTGATGATTAGGCCTGTCTCGCAGTTTGGGTTTCACTTCATCCCGTTCCCATCCCATCCCAAAGGCGTTCGATGGGGTTGAGCTCAGGGCTCTGGTCAGTCCAATCAAGTTCTTCTACTCCGTTCTTGACAAACCATTTCTGTATCTACCTTGCTTTGTGCAAGGGGGCATTTCATGCTGAGACAGGAAAGGGTCTTCCCCAAACTGTTGCCACAAAATTGGAAGGACTGAATCGCACCATTAGTTTTCCTCACCAAAACATTACAGTTGGCACAACGCTTGGCATTGCGCATGGTGATGTTACTCTTATGTGCAGCTATGAAAACTCCTGACGAACAGTACTTACGCTGAGGTCGCTTCCAGAGGCAGTTTGGAACTCGGTAGTGATTGTTGCAACCAAGGACAGATGATTTTTTAAGCGGTTGGTGGTCCCGTTCTGTGAGCTTGTGACTTGTTGTGCATTCTTATGATGTGGCCATGTTGAAAGTCACTGAGCTCTTCAGTATGGGTCATTCTTCTGCCAATGTTTGTCTATGGAGATTGCTTGGCTGTGTGCTCAATTTTATACACCTGTCAACAACAGGTGTGGCTGAAATGAAAATCGATTTACTTTCGGGCATGTAGTCTATTTTTTGGGTTTATAACTGTTAAATGTATTTGGAGATTAGCTAGTTGGTTAGTTTACATTGTCTGTCACACACAATTGTGTTATTTGTGATAGCAGAGTGTCTGTCTATATACCATTCTAGGAATATATTTATAATTTCAGCCTAGCTATTATTGAAGAAAAGGGTCTTCAGGTTGAGTTTGGATTTATTACAATAAAGGGTGGGATGACAATTTAACTCACAGGATGTTTATGGAACAATTGGTAAGGTGCTGCCATGTAGTGATAGCAGGGAATATCTAAATTGAGGGGGCTAAAAAGCAGGGTCATTTCACAGCGGGCAAGAGAGGCTATTTGCTTATGGGTCTGGCCTCCTCCGTCCCTTCTGGGACAGGTTGTCCTTAAACATAAGGGTTTTTCCTGGGAACAGGGTGACTCATCAACAAAAAGCTAAAGGGGCAATAAAACACTTCAGGAAATAAACTGTTATATTTACAAAGGTACAAACCATTTCCTCCAGAATATTCTTCCACAACATCCTTCTGTGTTCACAGCCAGCGGTGAGTGAAAATTTAACCTGTTGTCTGTCACCGATTCTGTGTTCCTCCCTCTGTTCTGTACTTTCCAGTCTGGATTTTGTTGCTCTTACTCCTGGAACTGCTCTTCTATCAAAAACCAATTGTTCTCTCTCTGCTTGTGAGACTCCCCTGTTCTTCTGTCACGATTCTCCTGGATCTCTCTGCTTGTGAGACTCCCCTGTTC
>JAOVYW010000960.1:30617-41571 GCA_025775045.1 Hiodon tergisus | reverse complement strand
CTAAATGAAATATTCGATTACTGCATGAATACACACACACACACACACACACACACACACACACACACACACACACAACAGATGCGAGACGTTTTGCTCAGCGCGCATACATAACGAAATACGGTGCATTTTTATACAGTGAGCATTCAAGCAGTTCTTTCTTTATTTGAATTCTAATTTCGCTCACAGCATGCAACCCCAGATTCGCTCTAACAGTTCCAGTCCAGGGAGGGGCACTGAGCCTTCCATCGAAGAATGCTACTAGAAGTGCTTGAGTAAAAAATAATATTCCTTGCACTTCTAGTACAGTGGCGGGCAACCTTGTTGCCCAGAGGTTTTTAAAGTATCTCCAATCAGTGAAAATAGAGTTGGCCTAAATGTAGCACTTCTGCGGTAATGGTAATTTAGCATAATGATTTATCCAATTTAGTAGTTAGGGGTTTAAGTCGAACGGAAACCAGGCAAACTTTTCGAACCCTGGGTATGGCAGATACAAAATATAGATGTCAAAATGTATCTCCGCTGGTTTTCACCATCATTACAAATAAACTATTGAGTAATGACAAGTTTTCTTTCTGCTCTTGCCCACCTGCAGATATGCTGCCAGTCATGTCCCCGACGAAAAGAACAATCGGTACTAGATGGGAGACTGCTTTTTTGCATGGGTTATGCTCTGCGAAGCATAACATCCTAACCTGTTTAGGCTCAAGTGCCTGCGTATCCGTGGGGTCGTAACTACTGACCCCCCATGACCAGAATATATATATAGCTTATATATGTTTATTTATTTATTTATTGTCTGTGCAGCGGTTCCTTTCCATATTTTTGTTGTTACACCGTGTGGCAGTTCTTAATTACCGGTTTCAGAATTAGGAATGTACTTACATGTTTCTTTCAAGCGAACTTTCATTTGCAGGTGTTCGCTATCTATTTAGGTGTATCTCATAAAAAATGCTACATGTCACCGTTGTTTTTTAATTTAATTTATTTATTACTTTTCCTTTTCTCACGTGCAAGAATCAGAAAATGAACAGAAGGGGCCATTTCCATATACTGACTTACAATGCAGCAGTTGACTTAGTTTAAATCGCTATTTGCGTGAAAACCCTTCCCCCTGGGATGGATCGGAACTCTTGCCCATCTGGGCACCAGCTGTTGGGCACATAACCTGATAGCGCTCACAGTTATTTATTTCTGGATCATTCAATTTGGACAGCGATCAAAAGTCAAATCAAAGGCAAATTCTTGACGGTTGCTCTCTTAAATTGTTTCCAGACACATGACAGGTAGTAATAGGGATTAGCATCAACTCCCGCAGCGACCGAGGTTTCGATCTCTCTTTATCCTGGCGTCAGTCAACTTAGTCATGTGCTGAACTATTGAGTTCTGATGTAATCGCAAGTTTGGACCTGCCTCATGACAATCACCGTGGAAGAGGACAAATTCTGCAAAAATAACGCTGAAAAAATGTATTTAATTTAACAGCTCATTTATACCTGGAACAACCGGAGCAGTCGTTTTCTAGCCAAACAACTACTTCAAGTGAGCAATCAGGGTGTTACAGAGAAAAGGTGGACTTTTACATTCGTGCTGTCTAGTTAAGTAGCTTTGACCCGCAGCAGATTTAAGTCAGTGGTGACTCCTGAAGAAATACATATTTTTTATGTAATCGTCGAATATCGACATTTACATTATAACATGAATCATATCTGGGCTCCAAATGATTTAACTGCAATTAAATGCTAAGGCAGGAACAAAAGTGGACCCAGAGAATATAATGCACTCGTCGGTGTGTCCTCCACTAGGTGTCAGGCTTTCACTAGGTTTAGTCATTAGCCTAATAATTTTGAAGCGTGAAAACGCTCATATTGTAACAATGGTTGTTGTTGTTATTATTAATTATTATTATTATTATTAGTTTGGCAATATCTTAAAGTAGCTTGACAAACTAGTCGAATGTGGTACCCAACCTCATAATTTAATAGAACTCACAGTATAGTGGTACTGGCACTTTTATCAATAAAGCGTTTATTCTATATAAATATGTTACCCCAAAACTCCACATACTTAAGGAGTTATTCCTCAGGACCAAGTCGACTTGGTCATGCAGTGCCAGTTAATGGATGCATTATCACTGTTTTTCTATGCTTCTGAATTCGTTAATCAATTATCAACTGTCCTTTGGCCCAAATAGTGCAATTCCCACTTAATCCAACGAACTCCTGTCCGTCATTAGCAGCTGTTAGCTACCCCCGGAGCCGGCAGTCGTGAGCTGAAGGTTACGGATAAAACGCAAGCTGGACCGACACTCGAGACCAATTAGAAGGGGTAGTTGGAGCCAACGCGAGGCCACCGGGGAGCAAGCCGACACTGTCTGTCAAATTAAAACGTCCCTCCGCTATATATCAGATAATAAAAACACACACAACCGTGTCAAATTTCATCCTTATGGGAACTGGCGGAGACTCACAACGAAACCTAAAATTATTAATTGACAACTTAAACTTTGGAGGAGCCCTATTGAGATGTGTTTATGTTATGATAGACTACGTGTCGAGTGAAGACAAAAATATGATTCAACAATCTAATATCCGATAATAATGTTGTAGTCGGTGTAGACTTTAATAGCCAAAGCAGTTGCCGATGTCTATGACCTAAAAAAAATGTGGTGGTCCAAGTGTAAGGCATGCTGTTTTATCTCAACCCCAGCCTGCATTTCTGAAAAGTTTACAGCTAATCCAATCATTTTGACCTTGACTGCACAAAAGAAAAGAAAAAGAAAAAGGTGCGTCTCAAGCAAACAGCATTATCTGAAACAAATGTCCAGACCGAAGCATAGAGCGAGTTAAATAATCAAATAATTTTCCAGAAATCTGTGTGAATCAACCAGGCGCAATTGTTTTTTTTCCTCTTATTTTTTCCATTTGGCCCTTCAGAATTTCCACAGAATTCAAAAAGCATAAACCTTAACATTTCCCTTGTGTCAACTCAAATGCCAGCATGCATTGTAACCCTTACTATCAGATGCAGCCCAGTCTCTAAACATGAATAATCCGCTGCCTCTGTTCAGTGGTTCTCTTGCCAGCTCTCAGAGAGCAGTGTCTTTTCACACCTGCTAGGTATGTGAACCCACCCATCTCTTGTAATGGTGTCGAGCAGTTATCAGTGATGGTAGTTGTCCTGGATCTCGGTCAGGATGGATTTCTCTGTGTCTGTGTGTGTGTGTGTGTGTGTGTGTGTGTGTGTGTGTGTCGTGCCGGGCCGGCTACTTCAGGCCGACGCTTGGAGTTACATCAAGGGAAGGTGTTATCTCTAAGGGGCAGAAAATGTTGTGCTTGAAGTAAATCGGTTTGCTGGCCTCCAGAAAAGCCCATCTGTGTATTTTCAGACGGGGTTGTTGAAGAACAACCAGACCTTTTAAGCCCCAGCCCAGAGTATTGACATGTAACATGTAAAATGTGTCCATTCAAAGTGGAATTCTCTGAAGACTTATTTTCCTCTAGAATCCTTTACATGTCAAAGGGGAGGTAATTAGTACTGAGAGCATTTCACTTCAGATGGCAAGGACTATAAATAAAACAAAAAATATACACCTGGATTTTGGCCACCGGATTTCCTTCTCTCTCTTCAGCTCTAAACGAATATCAGAAATAAGAATCCAAATGTAATGGATTACTCTATGTGAAGTGTGAAGACAACTTCCTGAGGAGGCTTATGGCTCGGATGTTCTGTGGATTCTATGCCGTTCCCTCCTCTGATGATGAATCAGCACTCGTTTTTCTGATGACACATTGTAGCACTGCATTGCTGTGTAACTTGATTGATACTTGACACGAAAACAAGTGCTATCCTGTGAAGAACCTATCCGTTCTCAATTGCCATGAAAACTGTCTCACACACACACACACAAATCAGTTCCAAACGTATTTGAAAGGCTCAAATTCTGCACTCTTGGCACTGGGGCCAAGTCCTTCCGAGATTGTCCCAAGAGGGGCAGCAGATCAAGGGCATTGGAGACATGGGTGAGAGCACATAGCCTGCTGTCACTATCCAGGAAGTCCAGGATGGATAGAATTTAGAAGGTGGTTTCTTCCGATATTTTCTGCAGAACCAATGCTCCTTTAGTGATCCTTCCCCATGTTGTGCTTTTTGTTTTTGCTTCAGTAGATTAACAGGCAGTGCAACTGACAAAGGCATAGAATGTGAGTGAGGGAGAGAAAGAGAGAAATGGGGTAAGTGCGTGAGAATGGTCAGCATGCAGCAGGAGAGCTGTGAATGAGTAGAGAACATACTACATTACCTAGAGGCCCCGTGTCCACTTCCTGCCCGTGTGTCCTGCGGGAATGACTTGGCCTTTAACATGCTAATGCAGCTACAGCATCATTTATGCCGTTATGACTGGCTTGAACTTTTAAAACCCTGTTTGGCTCAAAGTCTAATGAAGCATAACTTAAGGTAACATTGCACAACCAACCGCGTTGTCATTTTTGGCTATATTGCTGGTTCGAATCAGCAGCTTCTGCACAGTGTGGCTGTTTGCATGCTGTTGACTTAATCTGCTTGTCTTAAATGTTCCTTGTAGAGCACAAGAAATAAAGGTACTTTAAACCTCCGCCATTTTGATGCGTGCAGTTTTCCTTTTTTACGGACCGTAGTTTTTTTGTGACACCAAGTCCATGCTGGAATTAAATACGGCCATGAGCGCCCTTCTTGCCCAAAGTGCCCGGCCCCTATAAATAAACATACAAGTCCCATCCTTTTGGCAAGAGGTAGAACACAAGCCAAGTACACATCACCAGATTTGGAAAAAGGCAAAACCGGCTGCCCTCTGCAGGACGACTCCTGCACCTACACAACATGTTCATGTTTCATTTATTAAGTGCATTCTGGGTTAATTTAGTAAAGCGTTTGATCTTGGTTATTAACATACACATGGTTAATTTGGTCCCGCTCAATTAATGGTGATAATGGATGTAATCATGATCTTATTTTAATCATTTTGCAAGCAGAATCTACATTTTTAGATGGTTTTTGCACATGCACGCGTCTGTCAGTCCTGGGAACAGAGTAGTGAACAATTTGATGTAGCTTCCTTATCAATTGCATGGTGGCGTAGGTAGGGTGGAGCGCGACCGTTTTGTCAAAGTAAGTATTAAAAAAGGTGTTAATTAAGTGCTGATCACCCAAGTGGAGAATCACTTTGTAAAGGCAAATAATCTCCCTTAGTTAGTCCCCTGCGACCAATTAGTCATCGTGACAAGCAACTGTTTAATTATCAGGAATGGCAGATAATTACTCATAATGTGTCCCATTGCAGTGTTGCAGGAAAGACTCTTTGAAACAAATTCCAGAAAACGGCTAATCTACCGTTTAAGTAACGATTATCGCCATGATTAATGATTAACGAATTTCGGAATATAAGTACTAAAACTAAAGTACTAAAACTTCCGTCTTCCAGGATTAAGTAAAAAAGCGATATTGATTGAGTGTTGGCTTGGAACACGGTAGTTTGTTAAGTTATGTAGGTCATCCAGCACCTGGAATAGCAGGATTATCTGATTACCCCCCCCAAACCCCCCCAGCGAGTTATCTTCATGCACCTGTTCTGTATCTATTCCACTGAACACTTCAGTCATTCTATCCATAGGGGACCCAGGTGTACCTCAATTGCCTTAGCTCTGAGCTCTCCTTACCAAATTTCGTCCTGACCTCATGGATCGGGTCCACATCGAACAGGGCAATGCAAGTAATTGCCTGCTTTCTTCTCCTGGAAAAAAAAAAATCTATTACAGAAGAAAATAAAAAATAAAGAAATAAAAGGTGGAATGGATTATTACCATGGAAACAATAGACTAAGATCAGTACTTCCTGGAAAAATAATAATAATAATAGCCAGAAGACACAACGTTGTTATAATATTGTTAAACATGCTCTCACTAATTTCAGGATTCTAGATTAAGTTTTAACATCAGGTGTTTCTGGGACCAAAAGTAAAACATAATCCATCTTGTTTAAAAACATGCTCCTCAAAACTCCATATTGTTGCCTGGTGTTTGCATCCCGTTCAACCCAGAAACTGCTTCACTGGAAAACACTCTGTATTCAGCCTGTATTCGAGGACGCATACGGATGGCAAAAAGAGTGATCCTCTTTGGTGCCAAGAAACAGTAGCAAACGCAGACCGTGGGCTACTGCTTCACAGGCTGGGCCCAGGATAGCCTGCCAACAGCACTGCGAGAGACTGCTCCTGGAGAATCTACTGCCAGCCACATCTGTGCTTAATCCATAATTAGCCCACTAAAACACAGCCTTAGGACCTTAACAAATAGTGGCATCAGCGAAGATGAGTCAAAACTGACAGAAGAGAGGGTTAACAATGGGATCCTGTTGTGGTCCTTTTGCTGGACAGTGCAGAAGTTATCGGGATGACAAGTGCAGCTGACCTGTCACTGAATGTTAGCGAGGCCAGGACGTTCCACCCTGAGAACACTCAGACGTCCACACATGGCCGAGTTCACCAGAGGGGCACAATAAGTCAATGAATATCGACAGTCCAGGAGCGTGCCAGACATGGATGTCCAGTGGAATGACCTGAAACAGCCCACTCGACCTCTCAGGACACATTAAAATAGGTGTTTATTACATTTGATTCGTTTAATTAATTAGTTTAGTTTTGTAAATCACTGCCTGAGGCCAAAAACACACTTTGCCAAAGTGGAAACAAAAGTGAGTATAGGAGATATTTCTGCCATCTCACTATTGTGATTTCAAAGGATCAATTTTTCTAAGGGAATATGAAAACAAAGACAACCCAATCACTGCCTTTTATCAATAGTTAAGTTCAAATCATTTTTATTAAAAAAAAACCTGTAAAAAAAAAAAAAAAACCAGTAAGTCCCACAGTAATTCTTACATGTTAGATACCTTTAATATTTTCCTTTTCTTTTTTCCCCATCATACTTTTCTCAGAGTTGCTGAAAGAATTGAATATGCCACTGGTAATCTGCAATCTGCAATCTCTTACATTTGCCTTTTACTGAAGTTCAAAAGCCCCGGAGTTTTCTAATGGTGGTGTTGCTTGGATTTTTTTTTTTAAAGAACCACGTGCAGAAAAATCTTCAGCAGTCACTGCTTTCCATCAATCAACTTTTAATGCACCATAGAGAAGAAAAAACTACATTGGCATATGTAAAACAAACACTTTCCTATACACACTATCCACAGGACAGTCCCTTGTACAAAGAAATACACTATTTCAACGGTCCCCAAAAAAGTTCCACCCAGAGTCTCATTTTACGGCCTCCATGTGACCAAAAAAATAAAAATAAATAAAACCTATGCACCAAACATTGCAAGCCACGTCAGAATGCATAATTGGCAAACAATAGCCTCAGTATTTCAAACTCTTTTCTCCTTTGTTCATTGATAAAAGAATATATATACTTTTTTGTTCAACGTAGTTGTCAAGTGTATTAAAATAGATCTGTATAGCACTGCACAGTTTCTTTCCGGAGGGTTCTGAAGGTGGGCGGAGGAGTCAGAGGCAGGCCTCTGAGAGGCCATGTGTAAGGGCTCGCGCTTCACGTGACAAGCAGCAGTGATATGGTTGTCTTCATTCCGGAGTTCTCCCTCTTCCGTGAGAATGGGATTCGTTTCACGTCACAAATTTCGGCACTCACTCATGCGCCCAGAGCCTAGACAGTATCCCCTCCAGCGCGCTCCTCTGGTAACGTCTCCCCCGGATTGGAGACGCGGGCAAATTCAGCCCCTGGCATAGCGCGTGAGTGACAGGTGCCAGTCCCCCTCCTGTACATTCCTGCTCTCCAGCTCTATTTGCCTACCTATCTCTCTCTCTCTCGCGACTACTCATGGTAAAGCAAAAGCGGGGGGGCTATTCAGAAAACCTCTTTAGCCTGGTGACAGGCGGTGGACAGGACACACCCTCGGCCCCTCCCTGCAGGTCGCTTTGTTCATTGATTCATTCCTCCCTCGGGGATCGGCCTACGGCACTGCCTGCCGTTTGAAACCTATCCTGAGATGCCAGTCAAAACGTAAGACAATATGTATTTACAGATTTTAAAACGACAAAAAAACAAGGGAACGAGACAAATGTTTGGTAGTTTTTGAAAGTGTGTAATGGAGGATAAAAAGGCCTCTTTGGATTGTTCTGTAGCTTTTTCTAAAATTCTGGTTGATAGTGTCCTATGGAAATAGTGGCTGTCTTAAAAAAAAAAAAAACTAACAGGAATTTCTTGATTACCCCCCCCCCCCCCCCAATTAATCATTATTAATTATCATTTGTTTGAAGGACTAAAGTCTTAATTATGTATTACTTATTATTGTTTAAAAAAGGAAAGATTTTTAGACCTTTCGTGATTAACAGCTGGTCTGGGTCTACGTTCTATCAATTCATCAGCTGAGCGCCAAATATTCTTTTAAGTAATGGCCAAAAATCGAGCTGAACCTACAATACACACAACTTGCAATTTTGTAGGGGTGAATATGAGACCTTGCAGTATACAAAAGAGCAATCTAACTGAATCTGTCAACATTGGAAAATGTTGCATTGAATAAACAGTAAGAGAATTCAGCTTTAGAGATTAAATTCAGGAAATCCTTGTGTTAGATAAGATACAGGAGCGGAGGTTCAGACAATGCTTCTCGGCACTCACAAAATTTCCGCCACAGCAGGAATCAAAAGACCCGGGTTTCATTGTTCGCCGCAGCTAATTCTCACTGCAAAAACGCACAGGAGTCGCGTGGGAATCTGTAATAAACGACAGCGTTTGTGCTGATAGTGGCCTTCAGATATGTAAGATAAAGGGATGCATATGGACATAAGGAAACAAATACCGGTTACACACACAGATATGCATCGGCGACAGTGCGTTCATCAGGTACGAGAGCACGCTTTTATTCTGTAACTGACCTCTCCAAATCTGCTTCATTGTCCCAGCTTTCAGCTGATATTTGCCTGTTTATATTTTCTCACAGATGTCTGGAAACCTTAACGACTTCTGTTCGCCAACAAGGATACTGCATTGTTTCAATTTCTTTACATTAAAGAGACAATAAATAATCATCATTATTGAGAAAATAAAGAAAGGAAAAGAAAAACCTTTAGATCAGCTTTAGATCTCTGACACTCGCCCCAGTGCCAAGCTGAGTCTAACACTGATTCGGGGCAGGCCCCTCTGTAAGGCCTCCAGGCCACAATTTGGGCCTCAGAAATAAACGACGGTTCTGCAGGAAGACTAACTGCTGAAATCAAACAAGCATTCCCACAAACAACTGTCCTCAGAAAACAGGAGGTCTTGAAGACAGCCGTGAAGAAATCCTGCCAACTGCAGGTGCATTTCACACTGGGCAAGTCTTCATTTGTACTGTGGCTTCTCTGCAGTAAAATGTCAATTTGTACAGAATGTCAGCATAGCACTGACGCAAAATGAGGATTGGGGGGGGGGGTATAAAAAAACAAGGAAGGAGTTTCTATTACAGAAACAAAACATTTTTTGGCATATTTTCTATACTCGTAAAAGGAAGAGGGACATTGAATGATGAAAGGATCAAAACACAAGGACATCATGAATGGCTGTTAAAAAGGACAGCTGAGAGTAGCTCTGTGAATCAAACATTATATATATATACATATATAAAACCAATGAAAGACCGACAAAAACAATGCAACATCTGTACATTGATCCCTTCTCAAATACATCAATACGCATCATCAGAAAGCGTCAGCATGAGAATGCCAATTAATCTCCGGGAATGCTGTAGGTTTTTTTGTTTTTTTCAAATACTTCTTTTTGATTTCAACTATAATAATACTGGAAAAAACGGTCAATTTTCTGTTTAGGTTTGAAGGCTCGTACACACACACAACACAAATTGAACGTTTCTTCGTCCCTCTTTCACCTGAATCAATATGGCGAACATTGTTCATGAGAATAAGAACAATTATCTGGTCAGATACATCAATGTAGTCCTTTCTATGTTTTTTCATCGTTTCTACTACTACTAGACGCTAGTATTCTCCCCCCCTACATGAAAAACAATTATTATTACTATTTTGAAAAACTTCCACGACCGCACAGAATACTTGTGTATTTTGTATGTCTGTGACAGGCACCATTTTTATCCTTTTTATATTCATAAATATTAAGGCCAGGAACAATAATTAATAAAAACAATAAGTAAAAAAAATCTCATATGCACTGAAGTAGTTGGGTTTAAAAAATACAGATATCGCTTTGCCACAATGCTATAAGATATCACACCGGTTGAATGTTTTTCTTCCTTGCGATGAATACGTTTCGGTGGTATCTCGCAATTTTGAACAAAAGTCTTTTTTTTTTTTTGAGAGTGGACGGTGTATGTGGCCAGAAAACTGGCAGGTGGTGAGTTAGAGCGAGGTATGGGTTGTGGGGAGGGATGGGATCAGATGTTGCCTTGGGCTTGGGGCAGACTCCGCTGGAGTAGCACAGAGGTCCCAGCAGGGGGCGCTGTGGCTGTGCTGGTGGGCTTGATCCAGGGCAAGGAGAGCAGCGAGGCCCCTGTGGTGGTAGTGGCCGTCATGGTGACCTGGATCATCTGGTCCCGCTGGATCAGCCGGATCAGGGCCTTCAGGCGGTCTAAAGATGCATGGGTCTCCTTCTGCTGATCCAGCAGGGTGTTCTTCAGGTCCATGCAATTCTGAGGGAGAAGAAACATTAATTCTATAAAATAGAATTGTTAGACAAATTTTTCTGATTACTGCACCAGTCGTCTCAAAGTGTAACCAGGATTTTATGAGATGAAATTCTGATGCGACTGCCAAAAAAAGAACATGGGTGAGTGGCAGAATCAATGTGCCAAGCTTAAACCCAACTACAGGGCATGGGTGAGTGGCAGAATCAATGTGCCAAGCTTAAACCCAACTACAGGGCATGGGTGAGTGGCAGAATCAATGTGC
>JAOVYW010000960.1:20185-30517 GCA_025775045.1 Hiodon tergisus | reverse complement strand
CAAGCTTAAACCCGACTACAGGGCATGAGTGAGTGGCAGATACAGGGTTTGCATTGAGACTAAGCTCTGAGACTAAGATGTTCATTTAGAGAGAGACTGTGAGAAAACGGTGTAAATTTGTGTAAGCGGGGCTTGCGCTCCAGTTCCGGGACAGCATCCGTACCACCAGAGATTGGCTGAGCTGCTGGTCTCGCTCCTCCAGTAGGGCACACTCTTTCTTTAGCTCGCTGTTCCTCCTTATCAGCTTCCTCTTCTCCTCCTCTCTCGCTGCACGGACAGACCGGGGACCAATCACACACCTTCCTCACTCATAAACCCCAAAGACATCTTCTGCACAGACAGCTTCCCCACTCAGAAACCCCACCGACACCTTCCGCACAGACGGCTTCCCCACTCATAAACCCCAAAGACACCTTCCGCACAGACGGCTTCCCCACTCATAAACCCCAAAGACACCTTCCGCACAGACGGCTTCCCCACTCAGAAACCCCACCGACACCTTCCGCACAGACGGCATCCCCACTCATAAACCCCAAAGACACCTTCCGCACAGACGGCATCCCCACTCATAAACCCCAAAGACACCTTCCGCACAGACGGCTTACCCACTCAGAAACCTCACAGACACCTTCCGCACAGACGGCTTACCCACTCAGAAACCCCACAGACACCTTCCGCACGGACGGCTTACCCACTCATAAACCCCAAAGACACCTTCCGCACGGACGGCTTCCCCACTCAAGAAACCCCACAGACACCTTCTGCACAGACGGCTTCCCCACTCATAAACCCCAAAGACACCTTCTGCACAGACGGCATCCCCACTCATAAACCCCAAAGACACCTTCCGCACAGACGGCTTACCCACTCAGAAACCTCAGACACCTTCCGCACGGACGGCTTCCCCACTCATAAACCCCAAAGACACCTTCCGCACAGACGGCTTACCCACTCAGAAACCTCACAGACACCTTCCGCACAGACGGCTTACCCACTCAGAAACCCCACAGACACCTTCCGCACGGACGGCTTACCCACTCATAAACCCCAAAGACACCTTCTGCACAGACGGCTTCCCCACCGACACCTTCCGCACAGACGGCTTCCCCACTCATAAACCCCACAGACACCATCCCCACTCAGAAATCCTACAGACGGCTTCAGAGACAAGCATTTCCATTCTACCCAAACTGCCACTTACTGCTCAGGTATCATTCAAACTACCAAGGAAGGCTTCTACAGCCTGCATGTAGACGAGCCTTTCTGAGCCAAAAAATGTTGCTGCAGTTCAACAATCTAACTCAACTGACAAATTGGCTATAAATATAACTTGCAAAATTCTAAAATGCTCTGAGAAATCTACTCAGTTGTCATTGGGAGATCCATGGCCCCATGACTGAAAGTCCCTGCAGTAAAGTGTCTGTGTCTATATTCCCCTGCTTACCTGCTTTGTGTGTTACATAAGACTGCACAAAATTCTGAGGCCACGACATGTTGTCTTTGTTAAGGACCTGGAAATGGAGAAGATACTCAATTTATTTACATTTCCCTTCCCCCCCAAAATGTATAGTTACATAACAGCAAAATAGTGATATGTAGTGAGCAGATTTATGCGATGGGGCAATGATGAACAATAACCGAAAAAGCTCAATTTTCCAGGGCGGCTACAATGTGCTGACGGGTGAATCTGTACAGATGGGGCAGGACTTGCGGGGCGATGCGCACCTTCTTCTGACACTTTGGGCACAGCCACGTTCCCTTGGGGGGCATCTTTAGCTGGGGGTGCAAGCAGTCGGGGTGGTAGGCGCGGGTGCAGCCGTGACAAGGCTGGAGCTCTCCATCCTCCTTACACACGGCACAGTGTTCGTCGTGCGCCAGGTCCTCCTGCCACACACAGCAAGCGACCGGCGTCGGACATCGCGTAGCATTGACACTTCAGCAAAAAAAAAAAAAAAAAACGGCACGGTGCTCGGTCCTCACTGCTCATACACCTTTTTGAAAGTGCTTGTTTCCATGGAAGCAGAATGCTACTAGTGAAAACCGACAAATAAAGTGCGATATTCCAATATTCTTGCTGCAATCTTGCTAGAATACAGCAACTGATAGGGTCCTGCTGAACAACCACAGCTGGTTAAAGTATGCGTGGCAGTAAAAAGGTCATGAAAGAGTTTAATTTGAATTTTTATGGAGATTTTACGGCGTTTCTAAAAGATAATAAATCACTACTCAATATAAACACTATGGATTCAGTTTTGCTACCAATGCATTTCTAACACCAATATAACATACTTTGTGATTCAGATTATGAAGTGAATCTCTTACAATGAAGGACAAATCATTATCTACAGGTTGTGATAGCAGAGGCCCATTCCGTATTCACAGGGGCTGTGGTTGAACACGATATTAAACCAAGCACTGAAAGGGCAAAAATGCATAATTAGGGAATCCACGGAGGTAGGTGCCATAGGAAATGACATTTAAGTGTTCTGCAGCAACGACGAGCCGGAGCGGAGAACGTGGCAGCAGAGAAATGGAATCGACACGGAACTGAAAAAGTCCGGTGTTCCACCATGGCGTTCCCTGCTAACCGTCGCCACGCGAACGCGCTGACGTGTGTCTCCAGCCTCCTGGGCTGGAACGCCCGGAGATCAGCACAGAACAGAGGGCTACGTACCTTCCAGCACAGATCCCTGGGGTCTGGCGTGCGGGTAGGAAGCAGAGAAAAAGTTAGTAGGCGGCGATGGTGTTCAGACAGGGAGACAAGCGGTGAGGTTAGAGGGAGAGCCAAGCCTTAGCTTTGGAGACACAAGCTGAGTCAGTAGAGCACAGTTAGAATTACAACACCGGACTTGATCAGAGGAGTGCTGGCTGCACTGCACCTCTGGTGATTATGGTACGTAACTACAGTCAAGCCCTAGGCTCTAAGAAAGGATGATAAAGTATCACTATAACAAACATTGTCGACTGTCGTAAAGGATTTCCTGTTCTTCCTCTTGTTTTTTCACACATGTATTCAAACGGTCAAATAATATAATCATCGGAACTGCCATAGCGTATGGCACAGTCTCAAATACCCATGTGTATTTAGTGTGTTACGGTTGCTAGGCGCTGTAAGGAGTAAAACCAGTGTTACCTCTGTCTGACAGGAAGAACGGATTGTTCAGGTAGCTGGATGCGTGTCGCTTCCGCTGGAAAAGGATAAAACGACGTGGTTAAGACCTTGTCCCCGACGCGACCAAGTCAAGCTTGGTGGACTATAGCATTTCCATGAGGACACAGCTGCAGTGGAGCGCTCAAGTTGGCATGCGATCTTAGCGGCCTGACGGGGTTCACACCCTCATGACTTCCTCTCACCTCAGGTTCTAACAGACTGCTGTAGGCCGGGTTGGCCGTGCTCCGTCTCTTCCTCTCCTGTCGCTTGTTCTGGATTTCTGCGGTCCGAGGAGAACACAATACGTCTCACTATGTTGAAATCGGTGGAAAAACTATCATAATTTTGGGAAAACCAAGCTGCCTCGTAAACTGATACATGGTGGGTTTAAATAACAAAGTACAATTAGTATTAAACATTTTTTTTTAATGGGATTGAATTAAAAAATATTATGAAGGCCATTAAAAAAATAAAACAGAAACCTGAATTAAATTGAAACAATAATGAAATCCTGAAAAACACAGATGTGCAGAGGAATGCTCACCTTCCAAATGGTCTGTGGTGACTAATCCAAGGGCCACCATGAAGGCAAGTTTCTGCGGGAGAGGGACAAGATCGTCATGGACATTAGGGTTAGAAACAGGAGGGCTGAGAGTGGGAGGAGGGGTTAGATTCCACTGTAACTGGAGATAGGATTTTTATTCTGAGCTTGGATGCCAATGCTACAGATGTCCAGTGGGGGGCAGTAGTGCTGACTTCAGAACTGAGCAATGCCTGCCTAACACAAGAACTTCTTCGTGCAAGCTAAACAAGAGGTACTAACGCCGCGAGGCTTAAGCTGTTTGCACTTGTTGCAGGCAGTTATTGATAAATACAATAGTAATACAACTAGAATGTATATAATAAATTGAACAGATTAATTACAGAGGAGAGGAGGAGGGCACCTACTCCCAATGATATCGCCCCGTTAAGAGCTTGCAGGGCTTTGGAAGTGGAAAAGCCGGGAGAAACCCGGGGCTAAGGCGGGATAAACTGACTGGATTAGCTAACTGGATAATTGGATCGGCTAACTGATATGAGTGCGATGGATAAAAGTCACATCTGCTCCTCCTCAAAGTTACTGACATTCAGGGAGGTATTAGCATTTTAAATGTTTTATATTGCATAAGGCAATATTTTGGCCACAAAAAAAACAAAAAAAAAACAGCCATTGATTCTTCATTGAAAAAGCCTCAATTACTTAAAAGCAAGCATAGAAGTGTTTTATCTAGATTTCCACAGACACAGGTAAATTAGTTTTAGATTAGAGGCAAAACACATTGTCGAAAAATCACACGTGTTCACGTATTCATGTGAATGAATAGAACCTGATGATGGCTTTATTCGGTTTAACCATTGTCCACCCAGTCAGTCCACCCATTAAAACCTTTTTAGGTAGTTTTTTGTGTGTGTTGGATACATGGTTTGAGAGAGACAAAAGTCGGACACCTCTAAGCTCTGTTCTTCTGGTGGACTGAGGCTGGGGACGAGGGGTTTCACCTCTGGGGACTCACCTCAGGGTCCTCCTCACGCCTCTTCTTGGCTAGGGGTGAGGGCGACGAGGCGGGCTCCTGGGCGGAACTGTCAGCCTGTGGGCCTGGAGAGCTGCGGGAGATGCTAGGTGCCTGGGGCTGAATTATTATCACCTGGGAGGCAAGTGTCACAGGCAAGACCAGGCCTGTCATTACAGCCAAAACCCAAACAACACATAAGCTAAACTGTAACCATGCACAAAATGTGGTAAATAATCCAGCTGTACATCGACTGACTTTCCGGACCATATGTGCATAGAGAGGGGCTGAGCTGCACACAAATCAAGTGGATAGGCTGGCCTCTGACCTTGCTGTCCGAGCTGAAGAGCAGGGGCTGCACCTTCACGGCCTCGCTGACGGTGTTTCCGTGGCTCCCGCCAGAGGAGGTGGAGATGATGGCGTAGGCCACGCCGGCACCGCTGATGGCAGCAGGGACGCCGGGGGGTGGCGACGGTGACGGCTGGGCCCGTCCGTTTGGCAGCTGTACGGGGCTGAAGGTGCTGTTGGCGGTGGGGAGGGCCGGGCCTTTGCTCCTGCCACTGACCACGGAGGTGGCTTTCTGCAGGCCCGACGGCTGACTGGATTGCTGCTCCTGACAGGGGCTGTGGGGAAGGCTGTCCGGGATCAGGGTCTTTGGCCTAACCTGTTGGAGGGACGGCAGAGGTTTATTACTGTTACAGCCCTTCACTGAACACAAGGACACTCCTCTACATGTTACAGCCCTTCACTGAACACAGGAATATCGCATGATCTACTACAATTACTAAGAATATAAAGAAAGAAATAGCAGCACTTTAAGGTTAACTGGTTTTAAATGAAAAGGAATGTTCTAGGTTTGTCGTAGGTTTGCGCCCTTCAGGGTTAGGTCTGGGGTCTGGTGTGAGGTTAAAAATAAAATCTGAGCCTTTATATCGGACGAGTCTTGCCTCCCCTGTGCTTTTCTCTCTTCACCGCATGTACACACTGACTTGTGTTCGGGTTACAGGCAGTTCACTCTCTCTTCACACAAAACCCCATAAAGAACATCCCTGACCGGCTTGTGACAGTATGTGCTGCCACCCCTTGGTTCTTCAAATAATTGCATATTCTATAAATGCGGGGCTCTTTTTTCCTCGAGGGCAACAATAGCAAAACAACCAGTAGGATGGATGAACATTTCATTATGATTATTATTATAGTAGGCAGAAAGTTGAAAAGGCCTGCTACACTGCCTATATCTGTTGAGTGACATTAGACATACAAAGTAATTTTTGTATTGATAACCGTGACAAAAATAAATGTAATTTAATAAAATTGAGGGAAATGTGTTGTTTCACCCTTGTAAATTCAAATAAAGCTTTGCATGCGGGTGACACAAGTATGCCGGCCTACGTCACGTCCAGGTAGGCAGTCACCTGAGGTAGCACGGTGGGTGCCTGTCCCGCCAGCCGGTGCAGGGAGCTGACCTGAGGCACCCTGATGGGCACAGCTGTGAGGGTTCCCAGCATCTGAAGAGAGAGAGAGAGAGAGAGAGAGATTTACGGACCACTAATACACTTGATCTCTCCCACGCACATTGGAATGACATGAGCTCATTTTACTTCCAGTGCCAGGCGCCGTAACTACACACAGGCTGCTGTGCTTTCTGTGATACTGCTCCCCCTCAAAATTTAAGAAACAATAATGCAAGCTCATTTTAAGGATCCCTAGTTAACCCTTTAAACACCTAGTGGTGTAGTCCCCCACAGATACATTCATGTTTTATGATATATCAATTTTTTACCCACTAAATTACAAAAAAACTAACTACACTTGCATAAAAAGCATGAAAGAAAGTGGAACAACAACAAAGTCAAAAGAACCTATTTACATTAATTTACAATTAACACATAATGTAGGTCAAACTTTCATAGTTCATGGAAGTTTTACTGCAACCTGTAAAACCAAACATAATCTGAACCCTACAATATTTTTAAGGTACCCTTAAACAAGTGATGATGCTGTCCCTTAGCAACAGTACATCTGTGTCATCACACTGAGAATGCTGAGATCAGCAACAGCAGGGCTGCTGTAAAGACACCAGGATCTCGCTAACACCCCGCTCTGTGTGTATATTTATAAAGGCCGCGTTTACCTTGCGCCCCTGCCACCTTCCTAACTGTGGGAAGAAGTCACCCTGCAAACTAGAAGGTCATGTGAGAGGGTAGCGTCGGTCAAAGAGAGGTGGCATACCATCCAGCGTGCCATCAAATTTAATTTACAGATGATGGAGCCCCTTACGGCAGAAATACATTAGGCTGTTTGCATTTAGGCCTGGAAATTATGTTAAACAATGCAGTTTAGATGACTAGACCGAAAAAGAGAAGGAGAGAAAGAACGCGCCAGAAAAATTATACCTCAGAGTAATAATTGCATGCCCATTAATATATCATTAAATATGCCATTATGAGATTTGCTTGACCTTTTCATTATTTCATTTGTCATCTAAGTTTATTAAATACTTATTTACATACATTTAGAACATATTTCCTCAGGGGAAGAAAGGCAAATTCCTTCACAAACTAACTGAGTAGATGCCTGAGGTCAGCACCCAATGTAAACAGTGTCGGCAGCTAGTGCTTCCTGGTCTGCCTCCAGTTAATTTATAAGGTTTTTGATGTAGGCTGCGGTTCTGTCATTGTTGGCTAACTGTAAACTAGAACAGAATCTCATTACCATATCAGTAATGGTAACCCAGTTCCACAATGCACAGAGCAACTCATCTCTTCTAGCTCGGTGAATTTCAAAATTGGTTACTACGCGCCGGTCACCGTGCACGCTGGGTCGGGGGACAACCTGAACCTGCTGCTAGATGCAACATTAACCAGCTGTCAGGGTTCCTCCCAGGGCAACCCTTCTGCCTGTTCACCTGCCTTTTACAGTTGAGCCCGGCGGTAAAGCAATGCGGCCTGACCTTCATGCACTGATGGCAGTAGGAGAGCTATTCTCAATGTTTGTATTGTATACATCCGTTTAAAAGATCTGGTATTTTATATTCATAAAATAATTCACAGGTTCATTTGATATGACAGAGCTGAAAGTAGGTTTGCTCATACGAATCAGAAATCAGGGTAAGACATTCCCTGCCCATCCACTGGCAAGAGCCAGACAGACCATTAAATATATCGTTGTGTGCGTATGTCTCGTGACGACTCCACTTGAGGAACCACTTCATGGAAAGCAACTATTCAAGACTTTCACATATAACTTAATGGGGGAAAAAAATGTAGCTGAACTGTAATATCTACATACGAGCATTTGTCACGCGGCTGCTAATCGTTTTTTGTTTTTCGTAAAAACACAATTAGCCGGCAAGTCAGTTAAACTGTGACCAGCCTGAAGAAAAGTGACCATTTTAAAAACACTTTTCATTTCACGTTGTACAATGAATGCCCATAATGTTTGAGCAGATCGAGCGAGCTGCGATAAGACTGAGCTTCACTCTTCTTTCCATAATAAATAAACAAGTGCTAGAAGTCTGAATCCTACTCTTCTAAAGCCGAGCCAGTATATATATCTCAGTGAAAATCCCTTCACTCCGCTCTGCTACGGCAAAGAATGGAGCGAAAAGGCCTGTTCCCATGGCAACGGCCAAGATAAAATTCTTGCACTGAAAGGGCATTCAATTTTTTTGGTAAAGGCTGCCTCTTTTATTAATATATAAACCAAAGCTCTATCACGTAGGTACACTTGAAAGTGGCGGTCCAACTCTGGAGAGGACGTGATAAATGTAATTTTAATAATACACAAAGATACATATTTGTAAGGAAAAAAATCATCGGTGGAAATTATGGAATGTACTTTATTTAACGTGGGTCACATGCTGCGCTTTGACTTTAGCAGTTAGCCTCCATGCTCGTTTATCTAGCAGGCAGGCATCACAAACCATTAAAACGAGTTAGACATACTGCAATTATTGCTTCACAGCAGTGGCAGAAAACACTCTTACTGTCCGTCATCTGTCTACACTTCGATACAAAGTGGTTCCCCATGCCGCTGCAACATAAGTCAGGGTTGAAGTGTGCAATTACAGGGACTGTTCAACTCCGGTAGCTAGCTCCTGCGAAGGGTGTGTGGAAAGTGCAGGTCTCATAGTTCGACCGTTCGACACCAGAACAATGACATCATGCAATGCAATTTGCGTGATGTCTTGGCAAGATTTATTTGCCTGATAGTTAAGAAAATAAAAAGACTGGAGCGGGAGAATCCCCGAATTGTATGGAGCAGCTGATATCAGCGATCACCGCCTGGTCCTCCGTACAGACTACAGAGCCTTGCGGTAAAAGCACAGTTAATGGTCGGATGCCGACGGAGGCCTTTGAGTCACTAATACATGTGAAGCCACAATAACAGCCTTAAGTACAGCTGTTTCCACCAGTCTCCGTAAGAGCCAAGCTCTTTGGATCTTCAAAGTCGTGATTAGAACTCCCTTCTTCTTCTTTTTTTGCTACATTTCGTAACGGGGTGGTATATTCAAACGCATTATTCTCCTGCATTAAGGTCTTTTGTTTCCTTAATGTCACTGTTTGGCGAAGCCTTTGAAGTAGCTTTCCAGAAGCAAAGTCATGAATTTCAGTCTAAAAACAGCAGTGCTTGAGCACCTGCATGCACACAAAGGGCGGCGCCTGCGTAGTAGCACTTCACTTAATTTTTACTAAACATCAGTTCCAGACTGTTGTCGGAACAGCACCATCCACGCAACAATATTCGCACTATGTATTTGACCATATAATGTTGATTTAATTTAATTCATTATAATTTATCATAATTGTTTATATGTATAAAAATGTGTTAATTTTTTTAAGACTTAATTTGAATACTCACGCTGCAAGTTCTCCAAAGCACAATTAAAAGTCAGCAGTGATTGTCATCAAGCCCAATGGAAAACAAATACTGACACTTTTGTAGACGTTCTCCTTAACGTTCTAATGTCCACCAGGGGGCAGTATGAATGACAGACATCACTAAGAGCAGTAAAGAAAAAAAACTCAGGTCCTTTCTAGAATTCTGTTGCACAACACCTAATAAGAACAAGCTGAACCAATGCACCCTATTCTCCATTTAGACTTCACATGAAGTATAATTTTCCTCCCCTACATACACAATGTATTTGTACTAAACCAATGTTTGTGAATATCTTTTATCTGAGGCTAAAATTAGCACATGCTTACACGATTACCAGGGAACCAGTCCCTGCGAAACACAGAACAGAGAGGATTTATTCGTTGTTAATGACTTGGCCTGCATTTAAGCAGCACCCTTTATCCAAGATCCATGAAGTGCTTGACAGTGATAGGTTGCTAATTTCGTTCACTGTGTGGAGCACCCACCCACCATAGCAGTTCTACTTCAAAATCCATCATCATAGCAGAGGACCTTCATTTCAGCTGAACCTCAAAAACAAAAAACATGCTATTGCAATTGTTTCCAAAGACCAAGTGAGTAGGCTCATACATTATGAATCTGCCCATACATAGTGAATGCCACAGAACCTTTAATAATTCCACGCTGCCTGTACATAGTGAATGCCACAGAACCTTTAATAATTCCACGCTGCCTGTACATAGTGAATGCCACAGAACCTTTAATAAT